>JAXQQM020073600.1:232500-246458 GCA_034641835.2 Pinus albicaulis
TTCAAAGTGGTAAATTTTTTTGTTAAAGTTAAATTTATAATACATTCAAATTCAAGTATATAATAAAGCAATTATTAAATGAGTGAGATAATTTACTATCTATTCAAAATATATAAATAAGACATAGCTATATTTTAATAATTAATGTCAATTAACAAGGTAAAAAAAATTATATTTAATCTAAATATTCAAGTTATATAAAATTAAAGATTAGTTTAATACTTTGGTTGACATTATCAATTTGTTTTGAGGACGTGATATAACTGACATAGGGTCATATTGGGCTGTAGATTGGGTCTGTGGGCGTAATAAGTGGAAAAAAAAATTAAGAATTAAAAAGCCTGCCATTTTTCTGATGACACAATGGTAAGTATATTAGCTCGAAAATCATATTGTAAATATATAAAGTATTATCCTTCGTGGTTGGATGAAAGTCTTCTTATAAGGCTTACAGTTTCTTTCCGATCGAAACTTTTCTTGAACATATAAATTATATAAATAATACATGGGTATATTTTAATAATTAATGTCAACCAATTAATAAGGTAAAAAGGTTATATTTAATCTAAATATTCAAGTCATATAAAATTAAAGATTAGGTTAATACTTTTGTTGATATTATCAATTATTTTTTGAGAACATGATATAATTAATATAGGGTCATATTGGACTGTAGATTGGGTCTCTCAGCAGAATAAATGGAAAAAAAAAAATTAAGAATTAGAAAGCCCGCCATTTTTCTGATCAGTCTGAGAAAAGTGACGCAGTGGTAATTATATTAGCTCGAAAATCATATTGTAAATATATAAAGTATTATCGTTCGTCGTTGGATGAAAGTCTTCTTATAGGGCTTACAGTTTCTTTCCGGTTGAAACTTTTCCTGAACATATCTATTAAAATCTATAGCCTATAGCTGGAAAAGCGGCTAGATGGAGGAATCAAGAAATGGAAGCGGCACTGATATTGCCAATCTTGCGAGAGAAATCTTTGATGGGATTGAGGATTACATGACGAATTGGATGACATATGGCAAGGATTTATACCTTCAGATGAAGAAGAAGCGCCATCTCGGGAAAATGAAGGTGCAGTTCAGCAGCACTTGATATCTAGTGTAACCTTTAGAGCCATTCAAAGATAGAGCGGACGTGTCTGGGAATTAGAGAATGTTTGGGATAATGTGAATATACGTCAATTAGATGATATTGGACAGAAACCTAACTGTGAATGGCTTCTTCCGAACGACAGTGATGATAACTACAATCATGATAACATCCAGGCTGCAATGGCTGAAAACGAGAATGTTGTTTTGGTCCGAATTATCTTTGATTGGAGTAGGGAAGATGGAAATGTCTTCAGCAAGCAAGTTGTATGGAGTGGCAGTTTTAGAGAGGGTCCTAGAGTACTGCAACTCTTGGAAGAGGATTCTATACAACTGAGAGCTGAAGAGTTCGATCTTCACGTTCATTTGTGACGGAGATTCATCCCTCTGCATGGGACTTATTACGAAGCCGCTGCTATAGATGACTCTTCTAATTTTTTTGATCCATTCTACTGTCAGTAGGAGATACTAGAGCTCACAGCCCTTCAAGTTGGCTTGGTGTATATTCAGTGGGCTTCCCTTGAAGTCTCCGCGATTGTCTCGGTAAATCAACCACGATTAAAAACTTTAATCACACGGAATCAAATAAAAATTTCAATGAAAACTCCTAAAGTCACTAAGGAAACAAAAAAATGAATCACATGCCTAAAAATCTAGGATTTCAATCCACACACAAACAGTAACTTCCCACACTAAAAACACTAGTTGGTGATGAAATCCAACATTGTAGTATTTAATGTAGAAAGGGCAGTTGAAACAATTACCCTGGCAACCTACTTAATGAAACAGACCGGTGCAAGTTTCTCCACTTAAACCATCTCGATTGAAGATAACCCTCCGAAGAGTCCAAGTGAGTCTAGTCGACGTCTGCTCCAGGTACAGTGGGATCTTTCCTCCATTGTCACCTTAGAAAAAAATCGTAAGATTATAGTCACTATGGTTACCAACGAGAACTAATATACCTAGGGGAACTATTGGATTTTTTCCTACCGCAATATTAACTACTTGTTTGTTTTAACTGTCTTGGAGATTTTATTACTCCCTACTCCAAGACACTAGCCTAAGCTATATTGGTGAAAAGAGCCCTAGAAATAAAAAGTTACTAGATTAATTTTAATTAAGCGTTGATTTTAAGAGATGTTTCTTAAGACAATAGGTACAAGAGTGAAACGAATGATGTATATTGACCCAACTCAAAACATACTAAAAATGCATCTAATTATGAGAAACAATCTGTTTTCTTTCAATGAATTCTAGCTAAGGAAGATTTGAGAAATGCAATTTCCGAAAAAACAAATATTTCCTTTAAGCAAGAATAAATGAAAAGAAATATAATTTCAATGAGAACTCAAACTGATCTATGCTCAATAAAAATTCCTTTTATTCAAGATCAGAACTACAAAGCAAGTTTTTCTTCAAAAGACACTACAATTTCTAAAAAGCACTCAAAACTAAAAAACATTAAGATTGAGATCTAAAAATTCTAAGACTAAATGTGAATTAAAGACTAAATCTAAGTTAAAAATTCAAATACTTTAAGGATGTCTTACTTAGCTTGTGATCTCACTAAGAAATTCTTTACTTGAATTAGAAAGAAGTCGGAAAAAACATCCAGTTTTCATTTTTAAGTGAAATTCCAAACTTATTAACAAATTTTTTTCAAAGATATGCAAAGGAGAAAAAATGGGATCTAAATCTCACAAACAATTTCTGCTAAAATTCCAGACTCTGCAAGAAATCAAGGAAACATCAGTGATCTAATGGTATACCAAGGTTTCTAATCTTTGAGCGGAATAAAGACAAAGAAAAAATTATTAAAATATGCAAATATTTCAAAAAATCAATCAAAACCAAAAGTGTTGAAATAGACTCTTAATCAAGGCTTCCTGATAGAAGACACAGGTCAGAGAAATCACTGTGAACTTAAAAAAGTAATCTAAAATAGAGGATTTTGGGATTTTTCAAAATTTTGACAGGGTTCGTAGGCTTCAGTGCAATCCAGTGTGGTCCTGCACTGTGGGTACAATAAAATTGCAGTATTGCCCACACTCTCTCAAAAGGAAAAGAGTGGACACAAGAAAACAAGAGAAAAAACTAAAAATTCTCAAAAAATTCTCAGGGATTCTAAAGGGATAAACCACCCAAGTCAGTATAATTCAATTGAAACCAGGAAACATAAATTCAAAGTCAAAAGTAAAATAAATCAAAGCTCCAAATCTCTCCCTAGTGGAGTCGCCATTTTATTGGACGGATTAGTCGTTCTTGCGGACAAGACAAACCTCCGTACAACTTAAATAAAGAAGAGCCTTACAACCGCGTTCGCCTTGATGTTGTACAGGTCTTCTTGGGATCTGGAAGCAGGCGTTTCCTCTACTTTGAACAGCCTTGCACTCTTCCAACCAAGATACATATATGTATGTGATATTTCCCACATGAAATCTTAGCTAAAAGGGTCTAAGTCTCAGCAGCACTTCGCCTCTAACAATACTAAAACTTCAACTCAATTGTCTTCTAAATTGTTAACCCCTTTGAGGCTTCCCTATGCCTCTTTTTATAGTGGAAGAGAGGAGGTTACAACTCCAAGCAAGAAGGGATAGAATCCTCCTTCAAAGGGATTAGTTCCTTACATCAAGGGGTTAGCTCCTTATTGGATGGGATGCATGAACATGAAAGGAGCGATCTTTCCACTCCAGGAATGTTTGTAGAAGCTTCCAAATATGACTTAAACTAAGCTTCTAGATTCTACTTGCGCCTTTTTCATATTTTGTAGGGGTCCGCACTTTTAATAAACAGACAGTGCATTTGGCTCCGCAGGATTTATAGCCAAAAAGTGCGGGACCGCAGGAAAAACTAGGAGAAAGTGAGGTAACAGAGTATTAAGGCTTTTATGAGCTTTTCTCTTAGTTTCAAGGCTTGAATTTGGGAATTATGATATTGCAGACTCCCAAGGGAGTACTAAAATGTCATGGTGACAAATTTCAGTGTAACAGCAGCTAGTGAGGCCCTTTCCTTGCAATTTGAACTTGATTTTTCTTCTATCACATGCATGGTGTCAAGTGCATTGGGATCGATGTGGTGTCTGGATAGTGGCACTTCGTTCCACATGGCAGGAGATAAGGAGCTTTTCAATCACTTGGAGGAGAAAGATCTCAAAATTCATATACAGATGGGTGACGATGGATGATACTGTGCAACCGGAATTGGTACTATTACCTTTGATATGGAGTCAACTAAACCATTTCAATTGAAAGATGTTATGCATGTTCCAGGTCTGAAGAAAAACTTGGTCTCACGATGTTCGAGGACATAGTCTATGATGTTGTTTTCAGCGATGGAAAATATTTCTTGCGACATAAAACCACGATTCAAACCAAGAGGATAGGGATTTGAGTTAAAAATATATACATGCGAGAGGTAGATGGTTGTGCTACAATGATGGGCAAGGCAGAAAAAGTGGTGAGCCAGGATGAGGGTGAATTATGGCACAGGTGATTGTGCCATCTTCATCATGGAGCCTTGAAAGTCATGCACCAAATATCTATTGGACTTCCAATGGGAACACTTTCTTAGTTAGATCATTTCAAGGGTTGTACCATGGGGAAGTATGTAAAGTACACCTTTCATTAAAAGGAAAACCATGCTTCGGTGATCCTAGAGAGAGTTGACACCATCAAAACACATGTATTATGTTATTTTTGTTGATGATTTTTCTCGTAAATGTTGGATCTTCTTCATGTAGAAGAAGGATCAAACATTCCCAAAGTTCTGTGAGTTTAAGGAATTGGTGGAGAAAGAGTCAGGGAATCAAGTGAAGGCTCTAAGGAGCGATAATGGTGGAGAATACATATCTAACGAATTCAAATACTTCTGCAGCAAAGTAGGAATTCGAAGAGAACTCATCGCGCCTCATAACCCACAACAAAATGGGTTCATGGAGAGGAAGAACATAACGATCGTGGGTGTAGCACAAGCAATGATGCATGATCATGGCGTAACAATGCATTTGTGGGCCGAAGCATGCAACACTCCGGTTTATGTGCAAAATGATTGCCCTCATAGAGTACTTAGCATGAGTACACCTGAATAAGCTTTCATTGGTAAGAAACCAGATGTTTCTCACTTTAAGATTTTTGGCTCATCTATTTATATGCATGTGACCAAGAATGCCAGGAAGAAGCTGGAGCTAACTGCTGAATTTGGGATATTTGTGGGGTACACAGAAACATCCCATAATTATCATGTGTATTTCCCAAATAGTAAGATGACTGTTATGCAAACTAATATAAAATTCGACGAGGGGAAAGACATGCAGTTGTCACTTGAGAGGGATATTGACTTGCATGTGGAGGAGGAACTCTTGGTTCCCAAAGATGAGCCTCTAGATGTTGATCATCCATAGGAGGAGGTTCATGGAGTGGAGGATTCCAGTCACGCAGATCCAAACATCAGAACTAGAAGAAGGCATACCACATAAGCTGATAGGCTAAGGCTTCACGCTTCACAAAATGTAGGAGCCCCTACTTCACAGCGGAGACAAATACAGTATTTTGACCAATTTACTGGATACATGGCTCTCATGAGAAAATGTATCATGACTGAGCCATCTTCCTTTTAGGAAGAAGTGTAGGAGCCCACATGGGTAGATGCAAAGGTGGAGAAGTATGACTCCATTGTCAGAAACAGTACTTCGGAAATTTTTCCAAGGCCGGTTCATAAATCAATGGTAGGTTCAAGATGGATCTACAAGGTAAATCAAGCTTTTTATGGGAGTTTTGATAAATACAAGGCCATATTTGTGGCTCGGGGCTTCTCGCAAATCGAATTTATTGATTATGAAGAAAGCTTTGCACCTCTCGCATGATATTCTTTGATAAGGACCATCCTTGCTCTCTAAGTGCAAATGGGTTGGCGCATTCATCAGATCGATGTGAAGACTGTGTTTCTCAATGGGATCATTGAGGAAGAGGTTTACATTGAGTAGCCTGAAGGATTTGAGATCTTCAGTAGTGAGTCACATGTGTGCAGACCCAAAAGAGTGTTGTATGGGGTGAAGTAAGAACCTCGTGCTTGCTACACTCAAATAGACAACCATTTCACCAGACTTGGCTTTACCAAGAGTGAGGCATATGCAAACCTATAAAAAACTATGGTGGAGGGTAAGATTTTAAGCATTCCTCTTTATGTTGATGATTTGATAATGACTGGTGATGAGAAGCTGATTCACTCATGTGAGGAGGACCTTGAAAAGGAGTTCGGGATGAACGATATGGGCCTCCTTTGATTATTTCCTTGGATTGTAACTATGGAAGTGAGATGGTGAACTTTTTGTGTCTCAAGGCAAGTATTCAAGGGAGATACTGGGTAACTTTCACATGGAGGGTTGCAAACCCATGGATACTCCTCTTCCAGGAAACTGGAGGAAAGACGACTCTACATCTTGAGAGGTAGCGGATGCTAATGTCTATCAACTATTAGTAGGTTCACTAATGTATTTAGGAAATACAAGACCAGACATATGTTATGCAATTAACCAACTAATTCAAGCGATGGTTAAGTGTAATATCCCAAAATGGGAAATTTCTACAACAATAAGAATATCTTAAGATATTCTTAAGTTCGAGCTTCAGAAACCCATGAGCATGGCAATGTAAATCAGCTCATAATATGTAAGAGAAAATCCCGCTAGCAGATGAAGGAACAACAACAAGAATATGGCCTATACACTCCTTCCACAGTGGGGAAATGGAACAATATAGGGCATAAAATAGTTGTCTTCAGAAAATAACACTATACCTATGAGAATGGGATTTGGATCCCTTATAATAGACTACATGCAACGCACATCTAGAATTGGAGCTAAAACAAATCATTCTAGCCAACATAAACAGATCTCCCCAAGTAAATATGTCTCAAATAAGCCCAAACCCCATGACTTTTCTCAAAAGGAATTATTGAAGCATGAAACAACGTTATTTCAGTGAGGGTTTATGCAGTAAATAATGAGAATTAATAGATCAAGATTTTACAATCATCCAATGTCTAAGAAAATCAAGATTCCCTCCTTTTTATACACAACAAGAATAACCCGACAAGGGTTTCAAGAAAATGCAATGTACAAAGGAGAAAATATGGAGATATAGATCTAGAAAACACACTATACTGCATATTTGTATATATATAGTTGTAAATGTACAAGAAAGAGAATAAGAATGATGTACAAAGCTTTCCAAGAGAAGGGTTGGCCCTCCCTCCAAGGAATAAGCTCACAAGCAAGGGTTCAAACCCTGCTACTGCATCACTCTGGAAAAAGATGCATTTTCTGCAAATAACTGCACTGAAGAAGATGGTAAATGATTTTGCCACATGCTAAGATGTAAAATATCCTTTGGAATCTCCTATACAGATCTTTCAAAGCAAGTTGAGCTCCCTCCTCTGAAAGATAAGCTGAGGAGCTGGTGTTGTAAGTATCCCACTACAACACCCTACAACACAATGCTCCCTGCTATATGAATAATGTTGTAGCTGAAGGAGGATGCTTGGCCTCAAGCCTAAATGTGGGAAAATGAAGAACAATGCTCCTCCAAGAGATCACTCAAGGAAGGAGAAGGAATCCCTAAGTAGGAAGGCCTTGTGCTAAACAACACTGCATACTCAACTCAATAGCTTAAGAATGCTCAATATTCTAAGCAGAAAAAAATCAGTAATCCATAAGATAACCTCAAATGTCTTCTATCTTCCTCCTATGTTTGTGAGCCTTCTCACCTTGGGTCCCACCCATTAGGGTTTCCAACACCACATGGTCACTTTCCCTCCAAAACTGCGTTGTAGCTCCATCAAGGCTACTCCTCCATACTGCATTGTTGACTTAGTCAACTTGACTGAATCAACATGATTATCTTCCTGTTCATACATGGAAAGTGCAAAATCCAGCCACTAGAATGTCCCCTTTTCATACCAAGAGGGTGTTTATGTAATACAAGATAAGTATGGGTCTTTTTCCCCATTTATTCATCTAATAAGTGCAAGAATCAAAATTTAATATTCCTATTAACTGCATGCTAATTTTAGTAATATTACATTAAGCCTACCAAGCTCTTTTAGAACGCGAACAAGGATGACTTGAGATACCTGAGGGGCACATCTCAGTATGGCTTGTGGTACATATGGACAGCTGAGGTGAAGTTTCATGGCTTCACGAATGCATATTCGACGGGTAGCATAATGGACAGAAAGAGCACATCAAGGGGCATATTTAGTATCGGATCTATAGTTTTTTCTTGGTACAATGGTAAACAAAGATCTGTGGCACTCAGTTCAGCAGAAGCAGAATACATGACAGCAAGTCAAGCTGCATGTGAGGCTATCTGGATGACAAAGATCATGGTTGGTTTGTTTGGTTCTCATTTAGATCCTATAGTGATTCATTGTGATAATCAGAGTTGCATTAAACTCTCAATTAATCCTGTGTTTCATGATATGTGTAAGAATATAGATATTCAGTATCAATATATCAAGTATTTTGTGTAACAGAAGATCATGTTGCTTTATTACATTCCTAAAAAAGATCAAGATGCAGATATTCTAACGAATGCGCTCACCAGGAGAAAATTCGAATACCATAGAGACAGGATCTGGGTGAAGGATAATCCCTTTCTTGTTGAGAGGGAGTGTTGAGATTCAACAAGAAGATCCTAGTGAAAATTAAGCACCTACACTACGATGGAGCCTCAGGCTATTTTTAGGTGGAAGTCTATTTTTGTAATGGATGAGCAAATTCTATTTATAGATCACATGTTTATTCATAGATGCATGTCAACTATTATTATCCCTTAATAATATTTGGACAATAAATATTAATCTATTCTCATGGAGCACATGGAATCAGTTGACTGAATTGGAAAACTAGTTAGCTGAAGGAATTTCAAGTTCAAAGGTTGGTTGGTGGGACATGCAAGTGGAATTAGTTGTAATAGAGTGATTTGAAGTTGAAACAGAGTTGGATGTGTAGTTATGTGAGTTGTAAAGTAGTTTAACTTAGTTAAGTGAGTTAAACTCATTTGTGCTAGTTGTAACTAAAGATACACTAGTGAGATATTAGTGAATTAAATATTAATTAATTCACAATCAGTGGTCTCACATGCAATTGAATATTTACTATTGTTAACTACATGCATGTCAGATCTAGAGGAGACCCAGTTGAGATGTAGGTGAAAGGGACAGTTAACTATTAGTTGTACTATATTGGGTTGCACTCATGCAAGCCAAAGACACATTGGATATGTTCATGAGGATTGCGCAGTCAAGGAGGGCACGATTGCATCGAATTGGTCTTTGTAGTCATCTTGGATTGCACAGTGGAGGTAGGTTGTTATGAGGAAGAAATTTGGCTAAGGCATTTATCAATTTCCGCAAGACAGTGTGAGATGATTGTATATTGTACTCAGAGAACATGGATTAGAGTGTTGTATGAGATTGTTTCATGATCCATGATATATATGTAATATATGATATTGGGGTTTTTAGCTTTATTCTTTCCCGGTAAAAACATCTGTGTTATGTGTGAATGATCTTTCTTCTTGATATTGAAATTGGCGATTGTGTTTTAAATCTCCACAAGAATTTGTTTACAAGTGATTATGTATTTAACAGTGGCATATAATTGTTACATAAGGATAATCAAGGAAATACATCATTTGTATTAAATTTCTATAGTTACTAGGACCGAATATGGTTAATATAGAAAAGCAATGAAATACTTGAGTAATCTAAGTTGATGACACAAAACAAAATTTTCCAAAAATACAATATCTCTCCACTAAATAATTAAAACAGAAATTGAGAATAGAGTAAATGATTAGGAAAAGACTCACCTTATCCTCATGAAATAAGTTAGGATTCTTTTTTTTTCTTGTGTTTTGGAAAAAATTTAGAGAAAGCGAGAAAATAAAGAATTCCCATTTAAATAGTTATCTTATCTTCAATGACTTGAAGGTGAAATAAATAGAGTTGGACAACAATATGCTTAATCTCTTATAGGTTTTCTTAATAACCATCTAGAATGTATCAATTTTTTAATGGAGATTGAAGGGAACATGGGGCCATGACTCATATGTGTTCCCAAGACACCACTTACAATTGTGGATACAGTCTTGTGCCTTGCATTGATGGTGCGGTATCTGCCTTAGAGGTTGTTGTTTAGGCATCAGGGAACCTAAATGCTTATAGAAATATATGCATTCCTTAGTGATCAAGTATGGTTTGATCCCATTGGAGCTTTCAAAGCCATCAGGTTTTCTTGACCTACCATGAAGAAGTTTGCAAGGCCCTAGAAATTGACTAAATTTGTTACACTAGTGAAGAGTAACCAATCACAAATGACATAAATAATAGTTGGCTCCACATGCATACCATTTTAATCTATGATGTATCCTATATACTAAATTCACTTTATTTTAAATGAACATATATTTATATTGGCAAATTACTTTGGTCCCACATGATACATAGGTGCCGTAGTTTTTGTTGCAACTATTCTATCTCATTATCTTAAAGGCATAACAATATCACACACACACACACACACACACACATATATATTTTTAAAAAATGTACATTATTGTGCATTAATGTACTTTAGTGCATATTAATATACTTAATTGTATATACATTATTGTTATCGGTAGTAATGTATATTAATTAAGCTACAGTAATGTATATTAACCTACATTAATGCACTAGCCAAAACCACATTAAAAAAATTAGTGTAGTTGATATAGCCAAAGACATCATTAAAAACCGTAGGGTTTATATTCACTTTAGTTTTAGTATTAATCCCTTGCTTTTTTTAGTATCAACTGATTAGTTTTATAATATTTTGTTTGGTAAAAAAATAAAGAATCAAGGATGTCATGTATAAATTTTTGATAATGATTTTGCTAAAAAATACATAATAAATACATAATTACTATGTCCAATCCATGTTTTAGAGCAATGCCAACTAATTTCAATATTATGAATCTATCTAAATATTCCAACTAGAAATTTGAAAAATAAAAGAATTTTAATCCCAAAGTAACCTTATAAATCGATCCCTAACTTACAAATCATTACTCCATAATAAAACACTATCCACATTACTAAATTACCTAGCTAATAAATGATCTTATATTTCACAAATCATTACTCCGTAATAAAATACTATCCACATTACTAACTTACCTACCTAATAAATCAGCTTGTATCTCCCATATCTTGGCCATTGGGTCATCCACTAGTTGGAACTAGCACCAGCCTAGATCCATCTTATCTTCGGATCTATCAAGCGCCAAGAGGGATCAAATCTCTCGAGGTGCAAACCTCCTTTTTGAGTGCAAAACATGAGGAAATGTTTGTGCCTTGAGATATTACATCCCTCTCGGCGCTTGATAGATCTGTAGTTAAGAAGGATCTAGGCTCGTTTCAGTCGTGTGCTGCCAAGGAAAGTCTATCAACGAAATGATTAGTTTTATCAATAATATGTAAATATATCAAATATTGATATAATCATTTTAAATATCCAAAATATTTCTGATATTAACTTGGTCATTTTAATTTTAAATTTTCTTAGTTACCTTAGTTTGTTGAGATGATAAATATTGTTAATAACTTTAATGATGAAAAATGATGAAATAGTTTTTTTGAATGCAAAGTGACAATAATAATGTTGAAAGATAGAAAATGTGAATAATAATAATGTACTCATGTTACAAATATTCCTCACTGTGATCAACCTCAAACTATTCTCTTCTACTATTCTTATTGTCACCCTTGTTAGTTTTTTCATAATAAGATTAGAAAATAACTTCTAACTGAAATCAATGCATTTAGTGCAAACAATCAAATAGGATTAGGAATCATCTACATTGAAATCAATGCATCTAGGGAAAGAAATCAAACATAATTATAAATTAACATCTACATTGAAATCAACACATCCAGTACAAGAAAACAAATAGTTTTAGAAACCACGACCTACACTAATATCAATTCATCTAGTGCAAGTAATCAAATATCATTACAAAAAAACGTCTACAATAAAATCGATGAATCTAGTGCAAACAATCAAGTAGGATTAGAAATCACCATCTCCACTTAAATCAATCCATCTAGTGCAAGAAATATTCTTCTCTCTCTCCACCATCCATCCATATCTATACCCCCCTCCATCTCTTATTTTTTGTCTCTATATCTCACCCCCTAAACACACATGATCTCGCACTCCATATCTATCAATATCTCTGTCACTCCCTCCCTCTCCCCATCTCTCTCTTCTTCCCTCTCTTCACCTTCCATCTATATCTCTATCTTCCCTTTCTCTCCCTCTTCCCAAATAATATCTCTCTTTCCTCCTTCTGTCCTCTCTCCCTCTCTCTCCATCTTCCTTCTCTCTCTCTCTCTCTCTCTCCACCTTTATCTCTATATGTATTTCTTCTTACCTCCCTCTCTCCCCCCCTCCAATTCCGTCTCTCTTTCCCTCCATATCTCTAATCTCTCACATCCTCTCTCTTCCTTCCACTCTCTCTCTCTCTCTCTCTCTCTCTCTCTCTCTCTACCTGCGAACTATCTTAATATATCCCTCCATGTCTCCTTATCTCTCATTCTCTCCCCTCTTATCTCCATATCTCCTTCTTTGTCTCTTTATCTCACCCCCAAACATACACGCTCTCTCTTTGTCTCTCCCTTGTCAGTCCTTCTCTCTCTCTCCAATTCTCACTTTCTATATGTCTTATTTCCTACCTCTCTCCCCCTCCAACTACATCTCTCTATCACTCTTTCTCTCCTCGTCTCTCTCAAGTCCTCTCTCTCTCTCTCTCTGTTTTCCCTCCAATACTCTCTCTTCCCTCATCATTCTCCTCATCTCTCTCATCCTTCCCTTCTCTCCATTTCTCTCCTACCTCCCTCTCACTTCCCCATCTCTCTCTCTCTCTCTCTCTCTCTCTCTCTCTCTACCCCTCTCTCCCTCCAACTATATTACTATATCCCTCCCTCTATCCTTCTCTCCCCCCTTCTCTCTATACATCCTACTTTGTCTCTTTTCTCACCCTTAAACATACACACTCTCTCCATCTCTCCATTGCTAGTCCCTCTCTCTCTCTCCACTTCTCTCTATATATTTATTCTTCCCTCCCTCTCCCCCTCTTCAACATCTCTCTATCCCTCCCTCTCACAAGTCCTCTCTGTGGTCCTTCCTATCTCTCCCTGTCTCTCTTACCTCCCTCTCTCTTATGTCATCTCTTTATCACTTTACCCTTACCCTCCTCTCTCTTCTGCCATCTTTGTCTCCTCTAAACCTATCACTATCTCCCCCCCCCCTCTCATTCTCTCTCTCCCTCCTCCATATTTGTGTCTCCCTCTCTCGCTCTTCATTCTTCCTCTCCCTTTTCCTTTATTTTATCTCCATCTCTCCCTTGTCAATCCCCCTATATCTCCACCTCTATCATTCTATATGTTTGTTCTTCACTCCAATATATATCTAGAGTTAATATATATCATGGTACATTTATATATATTATAATATAATAAATTTCATATTGATTAATCAAACGTTATTAAATTTAATAATATTAATGTTTTAATATTATATTAGGGCTAATAATGTTTTTTTTGCATGGTATTAATAATAATTTTTCCTATGGTATTTGGACGATAGGCTTCACCTAAATAAAACCTATTTTTTGAGTGTGATTAAATATAAAGCAAATTATAGAGTAAATATGAAAAGAGGTTTTATTTACTTACCATACCTTTGGTTTTTTTATATTTTTATTTATTTACCATACCTCTTTTATTTACTATGGTAATTGGCCCGTAGGCTTGTTGT
>JAXQQM020086950.1:0-31365 GCA_034641835.2 Pinus albicaulis
CTAGAACCCTTTATGAATCTTGAGTTGGCTAAGTAAAAAAACTCTGTATTAAACTGAAAACCAGTCACTTACAATAAACACGGTCTTTTTGCTAAAAATGTCCAACCCTTAGTATTTCGAATTCTTCATCTTTTATAGATAATTTACAACATAGGATAACCTTATCCTGAGCTAAATACATCGAATTCCTACTTTTTGACACCTTTCCTAACCATATGACATGGTATTTATTACAAAACGACAATTGCAAACCTAATGAAAAGTCCTATTACAAATAGGATTCAAACTCCTTAACTCTACTCATAACAACCTTATCTAAACTAGATTACATAATTTTCCAACTATATTCCCATAAGGTCGAATCCAGATGATAAGCTTCAACACTTTATGACCTCAATATTGATCTCCAATAAACTAGGAAACTGTCCCCTATTTTCTAGGCATAGGATTCTTTGTTCTCTTGAGACACTTTGACTGTCAAGAACCCATTACTTCGAGCTTATTTGATGTTAGGAACTAAAGTAACACCTGTCAAAAACCTCACCAGGTCCCAGCTGTCCAAAACAACCATCAAACTCTTCAAAATAGTAGAAGTAGACCTGCGTTACGAAAACAACACAGTTTCGTAGCGTAGCCTTTTTACCCTTTTACCTTAAAAATTTTGGCTTCTTTCTTCCATATTTATGTTTATATTCTCTTAACACAACTTCCCTAGCAATTTCAGGTCATAATACACACATTTTCGTTTCAAAAATTTATAAGAAAGGGTGTAAAAAACTGCTTTTCACTCTTTTTGCACTGTTTGCGCTACAAAACTACTGAGTGAGCAGTTTTGTCCAGTTTTCTTCAAAATTCAAACCAAAAATGTGCCAAAATTTTAGAATACCACTGGTTTCATAAAAAAAAACAGTCATATGAACTAAAAACACAATTTTCATGTGGTTTATTCTTCATTTTCCATTTGATTTAGCTTTTGACTTT
The DNA here is from genome assembly GCA_034641835.2 of Pinus albicaulis. Lineage (NCBI taxonomy): Eukaryota > Viridiplantae > Streptophyta > Pinopsida > Pinales > Pinaceae > Pinus > Pinus albicaulis. Next base: position 982 of record JAXQQM020086950.1, read on the forward strand.
TTAAATAATTTGTCATTCTGCACCTCTGTTTTCTAGCTGATCCCGAGTCTGTTTTAGCTGCAGCTCCAAATCCTCCACTTGATCTGTTAGTCTTATCTTACTGGCTCTCAAGTGACTATTTATTACTCTGACAAACCGTGCTTCCTTGATGGCTGGAACTGTCCATGTGAAAAACTGTTCTGCACAACTTGGAATTTCAAACCTAAAACCAGTTTGGCATTCCCATACTGCCTTCATTCTTTTGAAATCTGTTTTCTCAATAATATTTTTTCTAGCCCTCTTTCTCATCATAACAATCTCTTAATTTGCTAACCTCAATTTCTCCTCAAGCTTTTGACACTCTGTCATTTCTTCCTTTTCCTTCATTATTCTGCTGGTTGCATGCTTCACTATTGGTGATGAGAGGTCAACCACCTCTTCAGGGACTTTAACTATTTCAATAGTTTCTTGGACTTCCTCGATGCCTTCCTTGAGCTTCTTAGCATGCTTAGTTAAATTTTTCATTGCTTGAAAGATAAAGGCCGCATTTTCACCCCCAAATTCAAGTTTCTTTGCTGACTTAACTTTTTTATGTTTGTGTTCATCAACTCCAATGAAATCAGCTTGTACAATGGGTGACTCTTCTATATCAATTGCATCAAGGATGTCATATAAATTTCCCTTTATCACTGGTTTGTCCTCTGTACCTGAAACAACTATTTTTCCCTTTGATGCCACTGCTTGGCTTCTTGTCACTCTCTTGATTTCCTGCTTGCTGTCAATTTGCTTTTGTTTTTCCTCTTTGCCACTTTTCGACCTCTATTTTGTAGGTGATGGAGTTGTTGCAACAAGAACTTGTGTCTTCTCTGTCCTTTTCTCAACTTGTTTCCTTGGTTTCAAATTTACAAACCTCTTTGATTTTGCAACACAGGCTGACTAGACTCTTCTACTGGTGTTGAAGGATTTCCTTTAGGTTTAGGGTTTCTAGCTGGGGTTAGGGTTTCCAGTTCAAAACCATTCATAAATAAAAAATAATACCAATCCCTGCTTATTTTCTGAAGCTCATTCAACACCAATAACTTTATCAAACCATGGTGAAACAAAGATGTTTCACAACCATCAGGCTTGGCTTGTACTTTATCAGCCATTTTGGCAAGGCTACTTGATCTAAAAATGGTCTTGATAACTTTTATGGAGTTCAAGAACCTACCACTCAGTTTTAATTAAAATGATCTAGCTTGAACTTGAAGTTTTGCAATATTTTGGCTTGAAAGTGGTGTATGTTTTTTTTCACTGTTTATGTGTCTTAAGTTTATTTTTTCTTTCTGTAATTTAAAATGTGTAAAAACAACATGATTTAGCAATAAAAACATTAAACACAACATCAATATAATATAGGAGCTCACCTGAAATCTCGTGGGCTATGTCTCCTTTGAGTCTTGTCAACTAGACTCGAATCTTTGGGATTAAAGTAATTGTTCTTTTACAAGTTTCATGCTTAACACCAATGAATACAAAAATGATTCAAAGGGCTGATAATACTATTTAACATCCCTCTAATGGCTATCCAAATTCTGCAAACAACTTTAGGCTCCTGTTAACACATTTCCTTCTATCGGTGCACTAAGCTTCTCTGAGCTTCTAAATGGCACAAAATCCCTCAGAATTCTGTTTAAATCACTAAAACCAATACTTTTGTATCCAAAAAACATCAAACACCAAATTTCAACTGATAAATTTCTTAAATCAAACACTACATCCCCAAAATAGGCTATCCTCCACGGTTTGCCTAGGGATGCCCAAAACTTCCCATCAACTTCTTGAGCTGAAGAAGTTCTCAAAATCTTCTGAAACCACTTCCATTGGTTCCAAAATGTCTGAAATAGAAAATTTTGACTATTTTTTCATCAGAAACGGCCTCTAGCTGCTCTGGTTTCGCCTCCATACACTGTCGGCACCCCCCGACAATAGGGTCAAAGAAAACCTCTCTACTGCGTTTTCTACCTCTAGAAGTTATCCAAACTTTCTGAAACCTCTATCATTAGATTTAGAATCAAATTTTCAGTCAATGATGACCACTGGTTTGCTGCAAATGGTCTCTAGCTGCCTTGGCTAGGCCCTACACTGCTGCTGGAAAAAGCAGGCAAAAATTTCCTATGGAATTTAAATGAAGCTTTTCAGAATTCTAATGCTCTCTACAGGATCTGAAAACCATTTCATCAGATTCAGAACATCTGAATTATCCAATTTAGCCTATTGGAATTCTGGAAAAGGACTCTAACTCCTTTGGTTAGGCCTCAAACTGAATTTGTCTCATGGTGGCCCTAATGGCTCCTTCATCTTCCCTAAAGCAAAAGCCTCTTAAGATCACCTCTATTCGACCTAAAACCTATCCCCAAAATGTTCAGGAGGTCGAAGAGACCCAAAATTGACCAAAATTTCATCCAATTTCGTTCAATAATGAGAGAGTTATGACCAAAAAAACTTTGCCCCAATTTCCTCCACTAAATGTGGGGCAACTACCAGTTAACTCCACTAAAAGTGAAAGTCCGCCTAAATTTGGGAGCGCCTCCAAAATATATGCCATATTAAACTCCACTTAACTGAAGCTTAATTAAATATTAAACCTGAGATTAGGCTCCTTAAGTGCTCTTAACATCAAGCTCCCACACTGGTCATATGATGAGGTTCCATGGGAGGAGGGTTGGCCCCTTCGTGCTCTGCCAGACCCACACGACATTCAAAGTGAAATAAATTATTCATACGGTGTCTGTTTTTCGAACCATTTGCGGTGCCAGAATCGGGAAGATGAGACCTATTCAACCATCTTAGTTTCAACCCAATCCTGTAACTTTTAATTTTGAGCTAATCCTTAGGTCCTTGATCCAGTTCTGATCACTCCTATGCAAGTAAAAGGGAAAATCTAGTGATATCATACCCATGAAATGCAGAAGCAACTTGAAATGATAAGTATAAACTTTTTGCTACCTGCCTTCACATTTAAAGTATCTTTGAATTTTTAACAACAGCTTGGCATAGGTGTCTCTGATACATCGTCTAGGTATTTCATTATTCAGGTCCATATTTGCATACTCAGGTTTCATGAATTCCTTGCATAGTTCCATGTCAAAATTAAAACCTTTAAACCAAGTCTCTTTCCCCCTTGGTATTTCTATCACAGAAGCAATAATCTCAGGTGTGACTGGCACATTTAACATCCCAATCTTGGTAGTTGTTCCACTGAAGTGTAAGGCAAATTCTTTAGACACCTGAGTGTGGAAACCCTGTAGCTTTTCACAAAACCAGAGAAAACCTTCTTTGCTAAAAGCCTCCATCACTATTTGATCTTCAATTATAGCCTTCACATTTTCAGGCTCATATCTTAAGCAATGTCCCCCTCTGTGGACTTTCTTCTCCTCTGCCATGCTTCTTAGAAAAACTTGTCAGCTTCTCTTGAATCTGTAAAACAGCCTCGCTTGATTATGAACAACCTCGCTTGAGAATATGGAATAGCCTTGCTTGATTATGGTGAAGATAGCCTTTGTATAGAATAACCATAGGCTTATCTTGAATGCTTCAGAGCTTAGACACTCGTATGGAGGAAAATGAAAACGAGAATGACTAAATTAGGCAAAGATTTGAATTTTAAATGTCATTTCATAACTGAAAGATGCCTCATTCATTCCCTATCATGACGATGATGACTGTGAGACAGGTAAGTACAATTAATTTGATAACTAACTAACTCACCATACCCCTATCCTATCATTCCCCAACATATTCTAACAAATTCTGGCTTAATTGACAAGACTGTTAAGAAACCGCACTTTCGTAGCGCTCATAGTGTATTTTTAGCAGTTTGTGCTACGAAAGTATCAGCGCTTTCGTAGCGCAAATCCTATTTTTTGAACTAGCGGCACTATGAAATGGAGGATTCTTGGCTAATTGCAGAAATTTAACCCGAAACCTTATGGAATGACCCCTAAATGGAAAATGTGAGTATTTTATCATGGAATGGGCCTCTAAAGACTTTATTTGAATTCAATGGTGACCTTTAAACTTATAAAAACTCTAACCTACCCTTACCCAAAACCTAAAATTACTTTCAAACCCATTTTGAAAGCATGATAAAAAAACAGAGTTGACACAATGATGTTTTGAAAATTTTTGGGTGATAACAGTGGCTCCACTTGGGATAGTGTGCCCCTGTGGTACACTAAGAACCAGTAGTTCCAGTGCTGCTATCCATTTTCTTGACCAAAACAGAAAAAAAAAATTGAAATTTCCAAGCTTCCTCCTCAAACTCTAATGGCCTTCACCTTGGGCTCAAGCATGCTGGTTTAACTTGTCATTATTAGAAGAAAAACTCATAAAATGGAATATGTACAATGACACGAATAATCAATCGGATTTTAGGAAGAATAATGCTCCAAAAACCTACCATTGACAGGTCTCCCAGCATATGATTTTCCATCCATTTCCTGCAGTATGTAAGTATTGTTTCCATGAAAAGCAACTATCTTGAAAGGAACTTTCCATAAGTTCTCAAACTTACCATGTTTTCCTTTCTCTTCTATTCCAACCTCCCATTTCAGCACTACATCTTGAATTTGAAAACTTTCTTCCTTGATCTTCTTATCTAATGTCCTCTTGATTATGTTTTGAGATTGTTGATTGCTGTTATAAACCTAATTCCTCTTCTCTTGCAGAGCTATCAGCTGATTAAGTCTCCTCTGGACTGCATTTGGTTCCTCTTCTATACCTTGAATTAGCTTCATGACAGGTACCCCTATTGATGTAGGAAAAATAGCCTCAGCGCCATATACCAATTCATATGGTGAAGTTCCAATTGACCTCTTGTGCATATCCTATCAGCCCATAAGGCATACTTCAACTTCAAATGCTAAGACTTTTTATTCTCCTGCAACACCTTTTTAATGATCCTTACAATGCTATTGTTAGAAGATTCAACAAGGTCATTTCCTTGTGGATATTACGAAGTAGAATTCCCAAGAGTAATGTGATATTGATGACAGAAATTGATCACCTTCTTAGACTTAAATTCTTGTGCATTATCAGTTATAATCTTCATGGGGCAACCAAACCTAGACAAGATATTATTTTCTAAGAAAGAAATAATCACAAAACCATTTGCTTGCCTAGTTGGGATTGCTTCAATCCATTTAGTGAAGTAAGCAGTCGTTGTAAGAATCCAGCGATGCTGACCTGATGATTATGGATGAATATCCAAAATAAAATCTAGCCCCCACTGCTAAAATGGCGCTTCTACATAGATAGGCATCAAAGGTAAAGGTACAAGATTCTTCTTACCCTAAAAAATCTGGCATTCATGGCAGGCAACAATCCTCTTGTAGACATCCTTAAAAATTGTAGGCCAATAATACCTTGCTCTTACAATTTTGTTCACTGTCGCCTTCCAATAATGGTGACCTCCACAATCTCCTTTGTGGAATTCTTCAATTACTTTATCAGCCTCCTCTTCCAGCAAACAATTCAACAAATTTCCGCCAATATCCTTCCAAAACAAATTTCTGTCAAAAATAAAATATCTTAAAGATTTCAGCTTAACAAACCTTGCTTTGGACTTTGTTAGATCAGTAAGAGCTTTATGGTGCTGTAGTACAAAAACAACCTCCTTGTACCAATTTGAAGTGATGAATTTTTCTTCAATAGGGACTAGTTCTTCTCCATCATCTGAAATTTTTGATATTTCTGCAATCAATTTTATGTCAAGATAGTCAAAGTTTGACTGCGCCATCAACTTTGCTAAGCCTTTCCCTTTGACCAATTTTGTTGGCTTAATCTCTATATCATACTCTAGAAATTTGGAAATCCATGTCCCCCTCTTACCATTAGGGTCAACTTGAGTGAGGATTTCTTTCACAACAGTATTAGGAACAAACGCGACAATATGAGAATGCAAAATATAAATTCTGAAATCTTTGATAGCCTTCACCAAGGCATAGGCCTGCTTCTCTAATATATTATACTTTAGCTCAGAGTTGGATAATGTCCTACTAAAGAAAGAAACCGGCTGATCAATACCTTGTTGTCCCTTTTGTAGCAGAACTCCAACGATAGTATTCTCTGATGAAAAAGTAAAAACCATAAATTCCTTTGAGAAATCTGGGCTAATCAATACCGGTGCTTGTGTGAGTGCCCTTTTGATTTCCTCAAATGAGTGTCTTGCTTCTGCTGTCCACTTAATATCAACTCCCTTCTTCAGCATCCTTGTTATGTCCTTCACAATCTCAGCAAAATTAGGAATAAATCGCCTTACAAAATTTACCTTTCTAAGGAAAGATTGAATCTCCTTCCTACTTCTTGGAAAATCCACCTTCTGAATTGCATTAAACCTGTTTGGATCAATCTTAATCCCATATTTATAAATGATATGTCCAAGTAATTTACCTGAAGTTAAAGAAAAAACACTTTTTGTGGGATTTAGAGAGATGCTAAACCTTCTACATTTCAGTAGAATTCTTTCAAGGTGTTTCAAGTGATCTTCTTCCCTCCTTGAGAAGATTGTTATGTCATCAAGATAAACAACCACCATCTTGTCCTTCTCTTCAGAAAAATAAATGTCCATTGCTCTTGTAAAGGTAGATCCTGCATTCATGAGACCAAATGGCATCTTGGCGTACATGAAAGTGCCCCATGGCGTAGTAAAAGTTGTTTTTTCCTGATCATCAGGATGTACAAGGATCTGATTATAACTTGAAAAACCATCAAGCATAGACATTCTCTGAGAAACAATAATAGTTTGCAAAATTTGATCCATATTTGGGAGGGGATAATTGTCCTTCAAGGAAGCTTTATTCAAATTTCTGAAGTCAATACATATTCTGGTTTCTCCACTCTTTTTCCTAATTGTAACCAAGTTTGCAAGCCAATTTGAAAATCTGATTGGAACAATGATTTTGGCATCAAAGAGTTTTTTGAACTCCTTCTCAATCAATGGCATGAGAAGTGGATTGATCCTCCTCAACTTCTGCTTGAAGGGCTTTTCATTTTCTTTTATGGGAATAGTATGCTGAATAATGGTGGGATCATATTCTTTCAAATCAGCATAGTTCCAAGCAAAGACATCTATGAATCTCTTCATCATTTCAACATACTTAAACTTCATAGGACTTGAAAGAAACTTTGAAAGTTTAATCATTTTTGGCATAGCTATTGTACCAAGGTTATAGCTCTCAACTTCTTCATCATCAACTTGTATCGTGGGGGATTTAAAAACATCATTCTGATCAAAAAAAATTTCTAGAGGTATGAGTCCCTTTGGTATGGAATTGTTCTTTGGTTGTAAAACTTCAGAATTCCCTTTACATTCAGCCAACATGTTTTGCTGATCTACTTGTATATTTTCAAACTCTTCTTTTAGCTCAATAAAGTTCTTCACCTGTTGATCATCCTCAAAAACTTGCCAATGAGTAATATTATCAGGGATAGCTGGTCTATGGCGAATCTCAACCTCATATTTTTCTGTGGAATGCATAGGAATAATGAAAAGACTTGCAGAGATAGCAAGAGAATCAGAAATGGAGTTTTGTTCTCTAGTTTTGACCATGAATGAATAGGCTTGAAAGTTTTCTAACATGTCCAAAACCAAGTTCCTATATGCTCTCATCCTTGTATCTTTTGTTTGATAAACACCTTCAACCTATTTAATGAATAATTCAGAGTCTCCAAAAACAGAAATGTTTTGAGCATTCATTCTTTTCAAAAATTCTAGACCCAAAATCAAGGATTCATATTCAGCCATGTTGTTCATGCAATCCAAGTTCAATTTATAGGAAAAGAACTTACTCTCATCACTTGTATTTTCAATCCAAATCCCTCCTCCTGATCCTTCTCTGCCTGCTGATCCATCAAAATGTAATGACCACCAACCTTCCACCTCCTTATCGCTGACTTGCTGATTTTCTGTTTGCTAATTTTCAGACTGCTAAATTTCAGAACTCTGATTTTCTGCTTTCCTCTCCTCTTTTGCTTCATTAGTCAACTCAATGAAAAGAATAGCAGAACCAAGTTCAGTATCAAGAGCATAAATTGGAAAATTTTGGGGTTTGTCTTTACTACTCACCATGTAGGCCATTCTTGTCTCTCGATACAATCTTTTTTGCTCCCCAAAAACAGGAATGGTAGCATAAGTAAGATCCATCTACATTGTACCTTTAATTTTCGCTGCCCATGACCTTGACAATAGCATACCAAACTTTGGTGGAATTTCTGCTACTACGATTTCCATGACTACAGTCTTAGCAGGAACTTGTGTTAGACCAACAACAAGATCCTTGATTAAACCAATGCATTGAACTCTTTTCGTATCGAAAGAAAACAAGTCTTTATATGGCCTAGTTATTTCTAACCCCATTCATTCCATGATTACTTTGGGCATAAGATTGTGAGAGGCCCCTGTATCCAACATAGCATTATGAAATGTCATGTCGTGAATGCTAAGGCTCACATAAAAAGGAGGGACCTCCTCATTCTGTTCATCTTCTAGTTTTGGACCCAAATATATGGTTGGATGATCTTCTAATACATTCAATATATCAGCAACTCCTGGTTGTGAATTTAACATTTTAACAATATTGCTTCTATATTCATCTACTTTGAGAATCTCACCAAAAGGGACTGATATTTTAATCTTAGAAATTTCATTCTCAAGGTTGAAAACAGAAACAAATTTTTCAGCTTCTTTGATAGGAGGAATAGCTGGTGTATCTTTCTTACCTTCTGTGACCTTAAGAGCATCCTTCTTGCCATCAACAACCTTAGGTATATCTTTCTTCGGCTGAGTTTTGTTTGCAATGATAGGAAAATTTCTATTTCTGAGATTGTATTGTTTCTGCATCTCGAAAATAGCATGTTGATACCCCTTTAGATAATCTGATGTTTCCTCTTCATGATTGCTTTGGTTTGATTGATCGCGTTCTTCTTTCTTCAAGAAAATTCCATACATTTCCTCATCAAAACAATGAATAGACTCTTCAGGAATTTCAGGATCATCTTCTTCATCAACTAAGTTCTGTTGGAAAGGAGGTCTTACTGGAGGATCGGGCTGCTGATTTATGTTTTGCCTTGGCCTTTGCTGATTCTGAGGTCTCATAAACTGAGGGTTTCTAAATTGAGGTTCATGTTGTGCAGGAGGAGTAGAGGTATTCCCAAGGGCTAATCTATCCATCAAATTTTCCATTGTTTTCATCATTGAATCCAGCTTATCCTGAGAGGTAGAGGAGGAAGGCTTCTCTTCTTCTTTCGGCTTAGTCTTACCCATTTTTGACTTTTTAGCTGCTATCAAGTTAAATTCCACCTTCACTACATTACTTTGCATTTCAGCAAGTGTAGGGGATTCCCTTTCTCTCAGCAGTATGGAAAACTCATAGTCAAAAGCTTCAGCTTACCTCATTTGAGCTAAGGCTTGTGGTGGTTTCAAATGAGCAGGAATAGAGTTTAATACCTTATTAAACCTTTTTGAAAAGTTTTGAACAGACTCATCAGCAGCTCTCTTCAAAGTACTATACTCGATGAGGGCTTGTACTCGATTAGTTCTATTTCCCCATTTTCTCAGAAAAACATCTTCAAACTCATTCCAATTATGAATAATTCTAGGAGTAAGGGCTTTATACCACTTCCTAACCTCACCAGTAAAACTCTGAGAAAACAACCTCAAATTAACATCTTCATTATCAATCTCCTCCATGTCTATAAAATCATTAAATTGATCCACATGTTCTTCTGTTGTAATGTCTTCATAACTTCCCCAAGTTTTGATTCTAGTAGCATATTTGCTAGGGAGATCATGTAAGACAGTTGGAAGAACAAGAGGGGCATATATAGCAGGTGCAGCAGGTGGAGGGGGTACATTTCTAGCCATGGTTAAAGGGACTATAGTAGCTTTAGGGATGGCAGAAATAGAGGATGAAAAACTGGTCTGAGGAGGACTGTTTGGTCTTTGTGGTTCACTGATAATTGAACTACAATTTGGAAGGGGAAAACTAGCTTTACTTTTCAACAATACTTCAAAAGGGTCAAGCTCTTTGAATTTATCTAAAGACTCTTTTTCCAACAATAGCTCAAAAGTAACAGCTTCCCAAAACTCTTCTTTGTCTTCCTGTGTTACTAGAGCTGAGCTATCAATACCTCTCTTATGCAAGTCTAAGATAATTTCAATTAGTTATTTTTCACTTTATGATCTAAACAAAACCTCCTGAATTTTATCATCAACTCTTTTATCTTCAGGACTTCTTAGAATTTTAGAGGACAAGGATTTCGAATGTGATGGAGTACCTAATATTTCAGAAATGCCTTACTGCCTTTGGAAATGGTGTTTGGATTGTCCATGATGGTAGGTGGATCTGGGTCAGGATTACTCCTCGTGTATCTCCTTCTCGAAGCCACCTTTAATCATATAAACTTTAAATGGAGTCACCAAGGTAGATGCAACCTCGAAAATATTTATGAGCTCCTGCTACCTTTAGAAGTTCAGCTTCAAAATCTTGGGAAAGTATAATCTTCAGACTCCCGGTAGACGCACCAAAATTTTATCACAAAATCATACCTGATAGGCTGCCAATCAAATAAATCTCATGTAACTGTTTCAAACCAATATTTTGATTGAGGCTTAGCCTCCTCAACCTGAGAGGGCTCTCTCAAGGGTTAATGATTTTTGATAGAAATATAGATGGCTAACTCTATGTGGGATAATAAGTAGATAAAAATGGATATTGGTTGTAACTCACATTAGCAAGTGCACATTGGGCTTATGGAGTCATAATAGCTTCAATAAAACCAAACAATCTACTTAGCATGGAATTCAAGGCATATCAGAGTTCTAGTCCAGAGATATACATGTGAAACTGTAAAACACACAGTCGGTTTGTCTATGAAGGAAGTCAGAGCATCAATGATGAATTTTGAGAAACATAAAAAAACACCACTGCAATAGGATAGTAAAAGGATGCCATTAGAACAAGAACACACTAGAACCCTTTATGAATCTTGAGTTGGCTAAGTAAAAAAAACTCTGTATTAAACTCAAAACTTGTCACTTACAATAAACACAGGAGTTTTGCTAAAAATGTCCAACCCTTAGTATTTCAACTTCTTCATCTTTTATAGATCATTAACAACATAGGATAACCTTATCCTGAGCTAAATACGTCAAATTTCTACTTTTTGACACCTTGCCTAACCATATGACATGGTATTTATTACAAAATGAGAGCTGCAAACCTAATGAACAATCCTATTACAAATAGGATTCAAACTCCTTAACTCTACTCATAACAACCTTATATAAAATAGATTACATCATTTTCCAACTGTATTCCCATAAGGTCGAATCTAGATGATAAGCTTCAACACTTTATGACCTCAATGCTAATCTCCAATAAACTAGGAAACTGTCCCCTGTTTTCTAGGCATAGGATTATTTGTTCTCTTGAGACACTTTGACTGTCATGAACCCATTACTTCGAGATTATTTGATGTTAGGAACTGAGTTAACACCTATCAAGAACCTCACCAAGTCCCAGATGTCCAAAACCACCATCAAACTCTTCAAAATAGCAGAAGTAGAACTGCGTTATGAAAACAACACAGTTTTGTAGCGGTTTTCATAGCACAACCTTTTTACCCTTTTACCTTCAAAAATTTGACTTATTTCTTCCAGATTTATCTTTATATTCACTTAACACAACTTCCCTAGAAATTTCAGGTCATAATACACACATTTTCCTTTCAAAAATTTATAAGAAAGGGTGAAAAAAGCTGCTACAACAGTTTCATAGCTTTTCACTCTTTTTGCACTGTTTGCTCTACGAAACTGCTAAGTGAGTAGTTTTGTCCAGATTTCTGCAAAATTCAAACCTAAAATGTGCCAAAATTTTAGAATACCACTGGTTTCATTAAAACAAACAGTCATATGAACTAAAAACACAATTTTCATGAGGTTTATTCTTCGTTTTCCATTTGATTTAGCTTTTGACTTTTTAAATAATTTGTCATTCTACACCTTTGTTTTTTAGCTCATCCTGAGTCAGTTTTAGTTGGAGCTCCAAATCCTCCACTTGATCTGTTAGTATTCTATTACTGTCTCTCAAGTGAGTATTGATTACTCTGACAAACTTTGCTTCCTTGATGGATGGAACTGTCCATGTGAAAAATTGTTCTGCACTGCTTGGAATTTCAGACCTAGAACCAGTTTGGCCTTCCCATTATGCCTTCATTCTTTTGAACTCTGTTTTCTCAATAATATGCTTTCTGGCCCTCTTTCTCATCATAGAAATCTCTTGATTTTCTAACCTCAATTTCTCCTCAAGATGTTGACACTCTGTCATTTCTTCCTTTTCCTTCATTATTCTGCTGGCTGCATGCTCCACTATTGGTGATGAGAGGTCAACCACCTCTTCAGGGACTTTAACTATTTCAATAGTTTCTTGGACCTCCTCGTTGCCTTCCTTGAGCTTCTTAGCATGCCTAGTTAAATGCTTCCTTGCTTGAAAGATAAAGGCTACATTTTCACCCTCAAATTCAAGTTTCTTTGCTGACTTAACTTTTTTCTGTTTGTGTTCATCAACTCCAATGAAATTATCTTGCATAATGGGTGACTATTCTATATCAATTGCATGAAGGATGTCATCTAAATTTCCCTTTATCATTGGGCTTTCCTCTGTACCTAAAACAAATATTTTTCCCTTTGATGCCACTACTTGGCTTCTTGTCACTCTCTTGATTTCTAGCTTACTGGAAATTTTCTTTTGTTTTTCATCTTTGCCACTTTTCGACCTCTGTTTTGCAAGTGATGGAGTTGCTACAACAAGAAATTGTGTCTTCTCTGTCCTTTTCTCAAGTTGTTTCCTTGGTTTCAACTTTACAAGCCTCTTTGATTTTGCAACCACAGGCTGACTAGACTCTGCTATTGGTGTTCAAGGAGTTCCTTTAGGTTTAGGGTTTCTAGCTGGGGTTAGGGTTTCCAGTTCAAAACCATTCATAAATAAAAAAGAAGACAAATCCCTGCTTATTTTCTTAATCTCATTCAACACCAATAACTTTATCAAACCATGGTGAAACAAAGATGTTTCACAACCATCAGACTTGGCTTGTACTTTATCTTCCATTTTGGCAAGGCTCCTATGTAAGTAAAAGGGAAAATGTAGTGATATCATACCTGTGAAATGCAGAAGTAGCTTGAAACGATTAGTATAAAATTTATGGTACCTGCCTTCACATGTAAAGTATCTTTGAATTTTGAACAATAGCTTGGCATAGGTGTCTTTGATACAACTTCTAGGTATTGCATTATTGAGGTCCATATCTTCATACTCAGGTTTCATGAATTCCTTGCATGGATCCATGTCAAACTTAAGACCTTTAAACCAAGTCTCTTTCCCCCTTGGTATTTCTGTCACAGAATCAATAATCTTAGGTGTGACTGGCACATTTAACATCCCAATCTTGGTAGTTGTTCCAATGAAGTGTAAGGCAAATTCTTTAGACACCTGAGTGTGGGAACCTTGCAGCTTTTCACAAAACCAGAGACAACCTGCTTTGCTAAAAGCCTCCATCACTGTTTGATCTTCAATTATAGCCTTCACATTTTCAGGCTCATATCTTAAGCAATTTCCCCCTCTGTGGACTTTCTTCTCCTCTGCCATGCTTCTATAGAAAAACTTGTCAGCTTCTCTTGAATCTATAAAACAACCTCGCTTGATTAGAATATGAAACAACCTCGCTGGATTATGAACAATCTCGCTTGAGAATATGGAATAGCCTCGCTTGATTATGGTGAATATAGCCTTTGTATCGAATAACCATATGTTTAGCTTAACTTCTTCAGAGCTTAGACACTCGTATGGAAGTGTTGAGGCCTCGAAAATCGCTGCTACAACATTGGGGGATAACCACCCGGTCCGGACCTTAATACAGCTCCTTTTCCGTTTATGATAGTGGCTCCGACTGGTTTAACTAGGTCCAGTTACCTTTTCCCTATCGCTATTGGTTTATGATGTTTCCTCAAATACCAATAGACAGGGATATCAGATCAATTCTTCTTGCTAATCAGGCAAGAGAATGACCCTTAAGCTGATTTGGGTTCAGCCAAACCACAACTAAGATTTTGCCTCTTTGAGAAGAGGACTTAAAAGAATGTAAATTTAATCTAATTGCAAACTTATTCTATAGTGCAAGCAAAAGAAACTAATCTAAATCCTATCTCAATTAGGTAGATAAAAATATAACCCAACTAAGAGCAAGATGTTTAAATAATGAGAATTAAAATATGTCTGGTTTTAAATTAATGTTAAGCTAACGAAGAAATTCAATTAGCTCACATTTGTGAGTACCAAAACACATTCTATTGAGACCATTTGACTGAAATAATAAATCAACAACACTCCGGAAGAAATTCACAAAAAATTGATATCGATTATCATATCAGTCAAACTAATAATTAAATGATAACATGTGGAAGAAATTCACAACACATTACTATTTAATAAATCAGTGTTATAAGACAGATTTCTGAGTAATGGTTACTCAGAAATCAGAGTTTAATTCATAAGAGCAGAGATACATAACAATTTGAGACAAATTATCCATATTAACAGAAATGCCAAAACATGAATAAAATGAAACAAAAATTTTATTAACATAAAAATGAAACTGGTATTTGATACAGAAATGCCAAAAATACCAGTTAATTGAATCTGCTTCTCTGATCCTGGTCTCTAACAGTACTTTACATTACTTGAATTTGTGCTTTCAGGACTAGAGCTGCAGAAATGCAAACCTTGAATTTCTGCTTTCAGGACTAGAACTGCAGAAATGCAAACTCTGCCCATCATGCATAATACAAGACATAAAGCATAAACCCTCAATAATGTTCAGATCTGAAACTTTCTCTCCTCCCCATCTACAACTCTAAATTCCTATAACAGAAATGCTTTTAGAAGTCTGGAATTGCAGAGGAGAGCAGCCTCCTTTACATTTTGCAATCTGCAATTTATAATCTTCCCAAAACTATTTTTAGAAGAGAGTTTGTTTGAAGAAAAATCTGCCCAATCCAACTTTAATTGCTCAAAAATTCCAATCTTTAATTGCTGGAGTCTTCTCATTGATTGAAATCTTTTTCCTCAATATCTCTTCTATTGTTTTTCCTGCAAAAAGAAATTAAAAATCATTTAAGAAGCAAAAATAAAATCCAAATATTATTTCTAAAACAAATCCAATCAAATTCTATTTAAATAAAAAAAAAAGGAAATTTGAGCTTCTTATTGATATTCATAACGATCTTAATTAACCAAGGATAATATTGATGCATGAATATGCAATTAGAAGAGGCTGGGCAAATGAAAATGAAGAAAACAAAACTCAGAAAATTGATTTTATTTTTAGAAATTCGGAGCTTGATCTTCTGCCTAATTTTTGACTCAATAAATGATCAAATCTGTTATTGAAACCTCTTCAGAAATGTTCTACTTGATTTTCTCTTTCCAATGAGCCGTCCTGGGCCTCATTTGGCCAAGTAAAACTCAATCTATGAGCCTCCAAAATTGATGAGTCAAATCTGATATGAATCTGGAAATTCTGTTGCTGGGCTAAAAATATTGTAATTAAAAACTAATCCTAAATTAGTCTCTAATTAATTCTAATTTAATTGCTAATTATAAACTATACTAATTATTAATTAATATCTGGCTAACTATTATAATTAACTAATTACAAACTATATAATATTAATCTAAATAATAATTATAATTTAATTTATTTAAATTAATTATATTACATATATTAATTAATTTAAAATTAATTATTTAAACTAATAAAATAAATAAATATAAACTACCCCCCACTTATTCGTTCCATTCCTTTCTTTATAGTGAGTTGAAACTTTAAAACAAAGTTTATAAAAGAACTTTACTTAAATGACTTAAGGCATTCAGCGATCGGGGACATGAGGGTATCGACCATCGGGTTTTTTTAAACTTTGGCATTGAAAAGCCCCGATGCGATGCCTTTTGACTTTGTTTATTGGCGATCGGGGGTATGGTGTGTATCGGGATTTTTTAAAATATGTTCAATAAAAATTTCCGACCCGATCCCCCGATGCGATGAAAATTATTTTATTTTTATTTTTATTATATTTTATATATTATTTTTTTATATATTAAATTAAATTAATTATATATTAATTTAACTTAATTTAATTAATATTTAATATTATTTTTCTTATTCTGGTTTTATTCTAATGAAATTTAGTTAAGTTGTGAAATTATTGAAACTACAGCCACTTGAAAAATAAATAAAAATAATAAAAATAAACTACAACCACTTGAATGTTATGGGTTTTCGAGATTAATAATTGATTTGGAAATTGGAGTAAATTTCTTAAATCCCGATAATTAATGATTTGGCCGCATAACTAAAATGGAAAAATGTTAGTAAAAACTCGCTATGGGTTAATATTTGAAATGAATGCATTATTGAACTAATTTATTTACAAAATGCAATATTGTACATTTTAAGCATTTTTGACCCCGGCTACATAAATAATCAGATTTTCAAAGGAGTGCCATTTTCAAACCAGTTGACCAAATGAGGCGAAACAAGCGTCAATGGGAAGCTTATAAAAAATCGATTTTAACAAAGAAATAAAAAACGAAAGTCTAAAAAAAATAAAAAATGAGAAACTAACAAAAGCCTAGGATAACCAACTTAAAAACAATCCTAAAAGACATTTAGCCAAAAAATTTATAGAAAGGGTCCCCATTATTTGAAGTGAACAAGTCAAACATGGGGGGGTTGTGTTTTACCACAACAATGGCGACACACGGGAGAAGAACCAATTATCTCTGTTTGTTATGAATGATATTAAAATAAAAATAATTAAAGAAGAGAAAATTATTTTTGAAATGCTTAACTAGGTTCATTAGTCTGAATAAAAGCAAGAATCATCTTACTGTAATTTTTTTAAAAATTCCTCATAAATTAAAATATTTCAAAACTCTATATTAATCTTTAATTAGTTGTAGAGTTAAAGCAGGGGTCACTTTACAACTTAGCTTTGAAAATATACTCATTTTTCACAGGTAGAGCCACTACTGCCTGCAAACATCTATAGTCTCGACAGGGTTACCTTTTAATCATGAATGATTTAGAATCCCATATTTTTAAAAATTATTGACCTAGAGATAAATCCATTTATATATGTTTATTTTCTTTGTATTATTATTATTATTATTATTATTTTAGTTCTTAAAAGCCATTGTCCTGGTTTGGTAGCCAGATAGTTGACAATGCCATTCACTGGATATAATTGGACTGAACAAATAGGCTCGTGATGAGACCCCTTATCTTATAATCGTTTGCAATCATAAGCCATTACCCTAGTTTGTTTAAGAGTGTTGGTAATGTCAACTTATTTTTCCCCTATGATCATGGTAATTAGGCTCATGATGAGACCTCTTATCTTTTAAGTTTAAATATATTTTTGGATTACCCTCTAGAAAAATAAGAAAACTCTTTTGGACAGGGAGAATCATTGACTCCTTAAGAGTTAAGAATGACAATTTCAGAGTTAAAGGTGTTTTTCTGTAAAGCGTCTTTACTTGGTTAAAAATAATTTTTCTTGACTGATAATATAATTTTGAAAGATCTTAATAAAATATTGAAATCTCAAAATAATTACAGTTTTGATGAAAAAGAAATTTCTCAGATTTTACGATACTTTGTCAAATTCTCTTGTTTTGTAATCTCTTCCCTAAGTATGTCTACCTTTATAATAAGATAAAAAATCTTTATTAAGAGATTTTAAGAAAAATCTAATAGTAAACTATTAACAATTGTTTCTTATGTATGCCGACCATTATTAGGTAACAAGAAGGCCTTCCATATAAATCATGGCAGAGTCACCAAAATTAAAACTGAAAAATAAAAGGAAAATAATTCTTAATCCAAAGTGACAAAAGAAATCAGCAAACAAAAACAAAATTGAAGAAATTTAAAAGTGAAAAGGAAAATCCAAGTTTTGAAAGATAAACTCTAACAAGAATGTTTATACCAATGTCTCAACAAAATGAAGTAAAGGAAAATAATCATGTAATCATTCCTTCTTATGTCGAGAATCAGAAAACTTATACCTTGCAGGGTTGTAAGTGTTTTAGGCTTTTAGATAGCAGTGACGATAAAATTCAGCCACAATGAAAACTTTCTTTTTGATATCAATCTTCTTGTTTCAAAGCATCAACTTAATCATTTTCTAATGAAAGGAACACTTAAAAAAAAAGCTAAAGGTTCTGAAACTTCCTGGTGTAGCTATTTCAATGAGCATTATTGCTGCTTCTTGAAATTAATCCACGAGAAGAGTATGGACTTCGAAAATATGATCTGGTGGAGGATTGGAAGCTTTTATGAAGAGCTGCAAAACATATTTATATATCAGAAAAACAAAACTGAAACTAAAGTAACGAAATGGAAATAAATGAAAGTGGGTATATGAATCTTACCATTGGATGATTGCTTTTGATCTTACCTGAAATGTATCAGTTTCTCCAAACTAGCTAACTTCTTATTTTAATTAACATTAAAAACATGAAGAAGTCAAACTAACCAAAATCATATAACCCAAAATCATTAATTATTTTATTTACACTAAAGCAAGCAGTAAAATGTAAAAATGGAATGTTTAGTGCTCAAGGGAATTGAAATTAAAAGAAATGCATCGGAAATGAGAATGCGAATTTGCAGTAACGAATGTTTTTCAAAATGTTATAAGTTTCATATAAACTCCATGATTTTATAAATTGTCTAGAATCAAGACCAAATCGAAAATAATAAAATTTAAATATGAAAATAGATATGTCTTGAATTCCATATTTAATTATGGAATTATATATTTAAAACTGAAATATATGAGAAATCGAAATGATTTAAATATACTACAAGTTGGTCATTATTTGCTTTCTTACCATAGTGGTTGCCCACGCTTGCTTTTAAAAATAACACATCGCTATCGATAATTCCTCGCCTCATATGTTTCTTCACCATGCTTTGAGTTTAATCACAAGACTTCACCTTTATTCATATGCCACATATTGATTAAATCTTAATGGCTTCGAGGCATGCATTGAAGTTATCGTAGACGGACAAGTCATAATGGCAAATCGCCGATATGAACATGTGCAATGAAATGAAGCGATTGTGATCATTAAAGAAATATTATATCTGGGATTGGAAAATATTTACATTGTGCTTCCCGTATCGCAAAAACGCACATCGTAGATTCGTGAGAAGTACGGAGCATAAAAATGTGATGAAATGATTGCACCACGGCGATGCGATGGATGACGTAGCTTTTGACTCCAAGAATCGGTAAACTTTGTAGCAAAATTCGACATGTAACACAATATTTTTTTTTTGCGATACCGATATGCGATGAAGAGCGGACCCGATAACTTTTTATAATGGGATTTCAATAACATATCGGATCCGAGACATCAACCCTTTTATAGTTTTGCTCCTACCATTATTGCGATTGAGCGGACGCGATATTTTTTATGAATTTGATTTGAATTTCATATCGGGTCCGGAATCATGTGTTCATTGCAATATCGATAAAGTCGATTATCGGAGGTCGGCGATTCATGATATTGGAAGTATACTTCAACTGCAAAGCTCCGATATGCGAAATGAGATATGGAATATGAGTAAGATAATACATCGGAGGTATTTTATGAATAATTTGTTATCAAAAGAAATGCTAAGAACTACTTCCGATGAAATCTTATGATGCGAATGGTCTTATGATATTCCTTGAAATTTCAATTGGGTTTTCTAAGTGAATAAAAGCAATGTTAAAGAATGTTCAAATTCTAATTAATAACAAAATAAAATTTCCCTGAACCTGTTGCAAATTTGAAATGGGTTTACTTCTTATTTTATGTTTTGAAAAGAAATAAAAACCTGCAAATAAAAAAGAACACAAATAAAAAATAAACTAAGGAAAAGATGAACTAATAATGAATGAGAATAAAGTTGTAAATGCGTACCTGAAAGGAATTTGTCTGTAAATTGTACCTCATAAATCTTCAAATTCTTCCTTTGATTAAAATTATCTCATTATTTATTTTAAATCTAAGTGTGCAATCAGCCTGAATGAAATCAATCATTCATGTTCATAAAACATAAAATTTACCAGAAATAAATATAAAAATAGACTCTCCTTTTGAATTGAAACAACAATTTATTATCTCTGCTTATTCTAAATAACTTGAGAAGAATCCGTATTGTTATAGCGACTGTTCAATAATGTCTTTAGTGAATGAATATGATGCGTATTGCAGCATCAAATAATAAACTAAAGATTAGAATGGGATAAAGCCACTAATTGTAGAAAAATATCAAAACAGATTTGAATGTGTGCACTCAGCAAAATTGACATCCTTAAGGTCAGCTTTAGCAACTTCCGAGGAAGATAATATGAAATTCATATGATTATCGTGAAAGGTTAGACTGACTACTAATGATTGAGTCGGAATTAAGCTTATCATAGACAGTCATACATTTCATGGGATAATGAGATCATGAAGCTCTTACATCTTCAATCTTTATCATATAAATTCCAAAAGAAAATCTTAGAAGGAAATCTCGAAATGAAGAAAAGTGGCTTTGAGGCGATCGATGCCAAGTGCAACCTCAATTGAATTTAATCAAGACATTATTCAAAATAAGCAGAGTAGAGGTATTGATGCAAGAAATTTAAAAAGGAAAGCAAGAATTAAAACTTTCTGATAAGGAGAAAATGTTTCAGTGAACATGGATGAGAAGGCTGATTGCTTTGTTTTATTTTTTAATCTACAAAATTGTTAAAACAAATTAAATATACAAAACAAACAAACTAAATTAATTCTACTCCTATTCTAACCATATACATGAAAATGACTAGGTATAGTCATATTTCCAGTGTAGCCATTTTCTTATTTTAATTGCTGCATGTATGTACAGTTCAAATGTTAGTAATAAAAATACAAATCTAACTAAACTGAGGAAAATAAATCTGAAATCAGAATGTACAGTTATTGTTAGCAACTTAATTAAAATCTCTTTCTCTTGAAATTACCTTTCTAATTGGATATTAATTGGATCATAGAAATCTGGATGGATTTCTATTAAAAATTGGAAAATGTTCAAAGGAAGAGATAACAGGCCAAATTTTGAAGATGAGCTTTTAAATTCAAAGGCCTGGAAAGAATTGTTAGTATTATGTACAAATGTTAAATTATTAACAATCTCCTTTGAGAGAAAAATTTCCAAATATTTTTCAAATGAATTAATGAAAAATGGATGGAAATCTTTCAAATGAAATTGAAAATTATTAATTGAATTGAATTGCTGGCCAGATTGCAAAAATACATTCTCTTGTCGACATTGCCTTTGAAAAAATAGAAGCTTTTGATGAAACATTAGCATTGATTGAAATTGAAATATTAATATCTTTTGATGCTCATGATTATAATATGAAACTTCAATTTCCCAATCGGGCAATGCATCAATTGAGTGTTTGATAGTAAGGTGTTCAATATGCCAGCGAAAAGTGTGAAAATTTTGCAAAATAAAATAAAAAAATAAATCTAAATTTAAACAAATTAACTGTGAAAGAAAAACTAAAATGAAATCACTATTTTTACAACTAATGTTACAACACAATTGGGATCGTTTTGAAATAATTTCATTTTCACAAGGATTGGCCAGAATTATGGAATTTGAGTAATTTTTAATTCCAACTTGTGAATTAGAAAATGAATTATGATTATGAGTAGGAATGAGAGCTTGATCACGATACGAATCATAAATTGGAAAGTTTTCTCGAATAATGAAATCATGAAGATAATTTGCTGCTCTAAAATGAGGATTGGTTGGGATAATTTCTAAATTGAAGCATTCTTCATTCTCAGATGTTATTTGAATTTTATCATGAGGATTCTTTTGAGAAAAATTGAAATCAACATCCTCAATATCAGAGTAATCATCATAAATGACCTCACAAGATTCTCTAGAATTCTCTTCAATCTCATCCAATATATCCAAACAAGGAGGAACAAGAATTTCATGTTCATTAATGGCAAAAGAATGATCGTTAATTGCTTCTCTATCTTGATAAAAAATTAATAGTAATTCATTTAGATCAGCCTCTGTATTTTCTGAAATATCATTAATATCAAGAGGGGAAAAATTACCATCATTAAAAATATCAGGATAAAGGGAAAAATGTGAACCTGAAACAATGCATTTAAAATTGTCTCTGTTTGAGAACTCTTGTGCATTATGCTCATTGTAAATCTCAGATTCTAAATCATTCCTTTGTATGCTCATGCTTTCTTGAAGAAGACTGCTTTGCTGCTGTGATTTCGGCATTTGCTCATCATGGAGGAATTCAGAAATTTGTACAACAGTTTGTATTTTATTATTTACTTTGATTGCTGCTTGTACTTGTTGATTTGCGATCTGATTTTCTGAATTGACCGCAGATTAATTTTCAGATTCCAAAGCAGTTCTTTCTCCAAAATTGCTGTTGTTGTCTTCTTGCATTTGATTAGAAATATTTTCCAAGCTTTGTGAAACCACTTCATCACTATTTATTTGCACATCCAAATTGGGATTCTCATTTATATTGTAATGGGATGGAACAAAGCTTGAATTAATTTCATATGGATTGGGAATGGGTGGAAGAGAACAAATATATTCAAACCAATCTAATGATTCTTCTTCCGTAGGTTTATCTTCGTCTTTAAATCTTAAGCAATTAAAATGAAATCGAATATTAAAATCATTAACAGACTCATTTTCAAACCTTCGTAAATATTCAATTTCTTCACATACCTGTTCATAATCATAGCCGTCAAATTTACAAATGAAAATTGTAACAAATTGATCCCAGCTGTGGATTGAAGCAACTGGAAGAGTTCTACACCAACTTCTGGCTTTTGCCACAAAAGTGAGAGTAGAAATTCTGCATAAAATGCCTTCATCAATCCCTTGAAAATCATAATTTGAAACATTTTGAATAAATTGAAAGACATGATTAAAAACAGAAGAATTTTTCTTACCATCAAACTTTACCTGAGACAAGAGTCTTACCATTTCGGGTGGAGTATTGGAAGATGCACGTCCATGTATACAACTCCAAATTGGAAGTTTTAAATGAGCCATTGTAATAAAAATGAAATATTAGAATTCAAAGACTCCAAAGTAAAACAAATCTCAGGCCCTCCTTCTAGCGCCAAAAATGTTGAGGCCTCGAAAATCGCTGCAACAACATTGGGGGATAACCACCTGGTCCGGACCTTAATACAGCTCCTTTTCCGTTTATGATAGTGGCTCCGACTGGTTTAACTAGGTCCAGTTACCTTTTCCCTATCGCTATTGGTTTATGATGTTTCCTCAAATACCAATAGACAGGGATATCAGATCAATTCTTCTTGCTAATCAGGCAAGAGAATGACCCTTAAGCTGATTTGGGTTCAGCCAAACCACAACTAAGATTTTGCCTCTTTGAGAAGAGGACTTAAAAGAATGTAAATTTAATCTAATTGCAAACTTATTCTATAGTGCAAGCAAAAGAAACTAATCTAAATCCTATCTCAATTAGGTAGATAAAAATCTAACCCAACTAAGAGCAAGATGTTTAAATAATGAGAATTAAAATATGTCTGGTTTTAAATTAATGTTAAGCTAACGAAGAAATTCAATTAGCTCACATTTGTGAGTACCAAAACACATTCTATTGAGACCATTTGACTGAAATAATAAATCAACAACACTCCGGATGAAATTCACAAAAAAATGATATCGATTATCATATCAGTCAAACTAATAATTAAATGATAACATGTGGAAGAAATTCACAACACATTACTATTTAATAAATCAGTGTTATAAGACAGATTTCTGAGTAATGGTTACTCAGAAATCAGAGTTTAATTCATAAGAGCAGAGATGCATAACAATTTGAGACAAATTATCCATATTAACAGAAATGCCAAAACATGAATAAAATGAAACAACAATTTTATTAACATAAAAATGAAACTGGTATTTGATACAGAAATGCCAAAAATACCAGTTAATTTAATCTGCTTCTCTGATCCTGGTCTCTAACAGTACTTTACATTACTTGAATTTCTGCTTTCAGGACTAGAGCTGCAGAAATGCAAACTCTGCCCATCATGCATAATACAAGACATAAAGCATAAACCCTCAATAATGTTCAGATCTGAAACTTTCTCTCCTCCCCATCTACAACTCTAAATTCCTATAACAGAAATGCTTTTAGAAGTCTGGAATTGCAGAGGAGAGCCCCCCTGTTTACATTTTGTAATCTGCAATTTATAATCCTCCCAAAAGTATTTTTAGAAGAGAGTTTGATTGAAGAAAAATCTGCTCAATCCAACATTAATTGCTGGAGTCTTCTCATTGATTGAAATCTTTTTCCTCAATATCCCTTCTATTGTTTTTTCTGCAAAAAGAAATTAAAAATCATTTAAGAAGCAACAATAAAATCCAAATATTATTTCTATCATTAAAACAAATCCAATCAAATTCTATTTAAAAAAAATAAAAAGGAAATTTGAGCTTCTTATTGATACTCATAACGATCTTAATTAACCAAGGATAATATTGATGCATGAATCTGCAATTAGAAGAGGCTGGGCAAATGAAAAATGAAGAAAACAAAACTCAGAAAATTGATTTTATTTTTAGAAATTCGGAGCTTGATCTTCTGCCTAATTTTTGACCCAATAAATGATCAAATCTGTTATTGAAACCTCTTCAGAAATGTTCTCCATGATTTTCTCTTTCCAATGAGCCGTCCTGGGCCTCATTTGGCCAAGTAAAACTCAATCTATGAGCCTCCAAAGTTGATGAGTCAAATCTGATATGAATCTGGAAATTCTGTTGCTGGGCTAAAAATATTGTAATTAAAAACTAATCCTAAATTAGTCTCTAATTAATTCTAATTTAATTGCTAATTATAAACTATACTAATTATTAATTAATATCTGGCTAACTATTATAATTAACTAATTACAAACTATATAATATTAATCTAAATAATAATTATAATTTAATTTATTTAAATTAATTATATTACATATATTAATTAATTTAAAATTAATTATTTAAACTAATAAAATAAATAAATATAAACTACCCTCCACTTATTCGTTCCATTCCTTTCTTTATTCACTCACTCATTGTAAGAGTGAGTTGAAACTTTAAAACAAAGTTTATAAAAGAACTTTACTTAAATGACTTAAGGCATTCGGCGATCGGGGACATGAGGGTATCGACCATCGGGTTTTTTAAACTTTGGCATTGAAAAGCCCCGATGCGATGCCTTTTGACTTTGTTTATCGGCGATCAGAGGTATGATGTGGTGTCGGGATTTTTAAAATATGTTCAATAAAATTTCCGACCCAATCCCCCGATGCGATGAAAATTATTTTATTTTTATTTTTATTATATTTTATATATTATTTTTATATATTAAATTTTAATTAAATTAAATTAATTATATATTAATTTAATTTAATTTAATTAATATTTAATATTATTTTTCTTATTATGGTTTTATTCTAATGAAATTTAGTTAAGTTGTGAAATTATTGAAACTACAACCACTTGAAAAATAATAAAAATAAACTACAGCCACTTGAATGTTATGGGTTTTCGAGATTAATAATTGATTTAGAAATTGGAGTAAATTTCTTAAATCCCGATAATTAATGATTTGGCCGCATAACTAAAAATGGAAAAATGTTAGTAAAAACTCGCTATGGGTTAATATTTGAAATGAATGCATTATTGAACTAATTTATTTACAAAATGCAATATTGTACATTTTAAGCATTTTTGACCGAGGCTACATAAATAATCAGATTTTCAAAGGAATGCCATGTTCAAACCAGTTGACCAAATGAGGCGAAACAAGCGTCAATGGGAAGCTTATAAAAAATCGATTCTAACAAAGCAATCAAAACAAGAATCCAAAGAAAACGAAAAATTAACAAAAGCGTAGCGCAATCAACTAAATAAAAATCCAAAAAGGTGTTTAGCCAAAAAATTTTATAGAAAGGGTCCCCATTATTTGAAGTGAACAAGTCAAAAATGGGGGGGTTGTGTTTTTACCACAACAATGGCGACACACGGGAGAAGAACCAGTTATCTCTGTTTGATATGAATGAGATTTTCCTAAAATTCAAGTAAAAATAATTAAAGAAAAGAGAATTATGCTTAAAATGCTTGACTAGGTTCATTAGTCTGAATAAAAGCAAGAATCATCTGACTGTAATTTTTCTTAAAATTCCTCATAAATTGAAATATTTCAAAACTCTATATCAGTCCTTAATTAGTTGTAGAGATAAAGTAGGGGTCACTTTACAGCTTAGCTTTTAAAATATACTCATTTGTCACATGTAGAGCCACTGTTGCCAGCAAACATCTATAGTCTCGACAGAGTTACCTTTTAATCATCAATGATTCAGAATCCCATCTCTTTAAGAATTTATTGACCTAGAGATAAATCCATTTATATTATTATTATTATTATTATTATTATTATTATTATTTATTTTTTATTTTTTTAAATAATTATTATAAATCTTAAAAGTCATTGTCCTGGTTTGGTAGCCAGATAGTTGACAATGCCATTCACTGGTTATAATTGGACTGAACAAGCTGGCTCATGATGAGACCCCTTGTCTTATAATTGTTTGCAATCATAAGCCATTACCCTGGTTTGTTTAGCAGTGTTGGTAATGTCAGCCTATTTTTCCCCTATGATCATGGTAAACAGGCTCATGATGAGACCTCTTATCTTTTAAGTTTAAATATATCTCTGGATTATACTCTAGAAAAATAAGACTCTTCGGGACAGGGAGAATCATTGACTCCTTAAGAGTTCAGAATGACAATTTCGGAGTTAAAAGTGCTTTGCTGTAAAGTGTCTTTACTTGGTTAAAAATAACTTTTCTTGAATGATAATAGAATTTTGAAAGATCTTAATAAAGTATTGAAATCTCAAAATAATTACAATTTTGATGAAAAATAAATTTCTCAGATTTCACGATACTTCGTCAACTTTTCTTGTTTTGTAATCTCTTCCTTAAGTATGTCTACCTTTATAATAAGAAAAACAAATTTTGCTAAGAGATTTTAAGAAAAAGCTAATAGGAGACTATTAACAATTTTTCCTATGTATGCAACCATTGTTAAGTAACAAGAAGGCCTTTCATATAAATCATGACAAAGTCACCAAAAAACTGAAAACCAAAGGAAACGAATTTTTTAAACTAAAGTGAGAAAAGAAATCAGCAAACAAAATTAAAATGAAGCAAAAAGTGAAAAGGAAAATCCAAGCTTTGAAATACAAACTCTGACAAAAATGCTTATACCAATGTCTCAACACTTGAAGTAAAAGAAAATAATTATGTAATCATTCCTTCTTATGTCGAGATCCAGAAAAATTATACCTTGCAGGGTTGTAAGTGTTTTAGGCTGTAGATAGCAGTGATCATAAAATTCAGCCATAATGAAAAATTTCTGTCTGATGTCAATCTTTTTGTTTCAAAGCATTATCTTAATCATTTTCTAACAAAAGAAATGCTTTAAAGAAATATATTAAAGGTTCAGAAACTTCCTAGTGTAGTTGTTTCAATGAAGACTATCGTTGCTTTTTGAAAATAAAACCAGGAAAAGAGCATAGGGTTTCCAAAATATGATTTAGCAGATGATTGAAAAGCTTTTATGAAGAGCTGCAAAATAGATTCAAATATCAACATAATTTTGAAAAACAAAACTGAAACTAAAGTAATGAAATGGAAATTAATGAAAGTGGGTACATGAATCTTACCATTGGATGATTGCATTTGATCTTACCTGAAGGTATCAATTTCTCCAATACTAGCTGACTTCTTCTTGTAGTTTGACATTAAAAATATGAAGAAGACAAACTAACCAAAATTCTATAACCCAAAATCATTATTTATTTTATTTAATTTAAAGCAAGCAGTAAAATGTAAAAATAGAATGCTTAGTGCTCAAGGGAGTTGAAATTAAAACAAATACATCAAAAATGAGAATGAGAATTTGCAATAATGATTGTTTCTCAAAATTTTATAAGTTTCATATAAATTCCATGACTTTATAAATTGTCCAGAATCGAGACCAAATCCAGGATAATAAAATTTAAATATGAAGATAGAGAGGTCTCGAATTCCATTTTAATTATGGAATTATATATTTAAAACTTAAATGTATGAGAAATCAAAATGGTTTAAATATGCTGCAAATTGGTCATTAACTGCTTTCTTACCATAGTGGTTACCCAAGCTCGCTTTTTAAAACAACACATCGCCGTATCAGATAATTCGCCTCATATGTTTCTTCACCATGCTTTGAGTTTAATCAGCAAGACTTCACCTTTGTTTCTATGCCATATATTGATTAAATCTTAATGGCTTCGAGGCATGCATTGGAAGTTATTGCATCGGATGTTGCAATGGAAAATTGCCGATATGAACATGTGCAATGAAATGAAGCGATTGCATCATTAAAGAAATATTATATCGGGGATTGGAAAATATTTACATTGTGCTTCCCGTATCGCAAAACGCACATCGTAGATTCAGAGAAGTGACGTGAGCATAAAAAATGTGATGAAATGATTTCACTATCGGCGATGCGATGGATGACGTAGCTAATCGGCAATCGGCAAACTTTGGGTACCCGATGTAACACAATATATATATATTTTTTTGCGATGCTGATATGCGATGAAGAGCGGACCCGATAACTTTTTATAATGGGATTTCAATAACATATCGGATCCAAGACATCAACTCTTTTACAGTTTTGCTCCTACCATTATTGCGATTGAGCGGACGCGATATTTTTTATGAATTTGATTTGAATTTCATATCGGGTCCGGAATCATGTGTTCATTGCAATATCGGTAAAGTCGATTACCGGAGGTCGGCGATTCATGATATTGGAAGTATACTTCAACTGCAAAGCTCCGATATGCGAAATGAGATATGGCATATGAGTAAGATAATACATCGGAGGTATTTTATGAATAATTTGTTATCAAAAGAAATGCTAAGAACTATTCCGATGAAATCTTATGATGCGAATGGTCTTATGATATTCCTTGAAATTTCAATTGGGTTTTCTAAGTGAATAAAAGCAATGTTAAAGAATGTTCAAATTCTAATGAATAACAAATAAAATTTCCCTGAACCTGTTGCAAATTTGAAATGGGTTTACTGCTTACTTTATGTTTTGAAAAGAAATAAAAACCTGCAAATAAAACAGAACACAAATAAAAAATAAACTAAGGAAAAGATGAACTAATAATGGATGAGAATAAAGTTGTAAATGCGTACCTGAAAGGAATTTGTCTGTAAATTTTACCTCATAAATCTTCAAATTCTTCCTTTGATTAAAATCATCTCATTATTTATTTTAAATCTAAGTGTGCAATCAGCCTGAATGAAATCAATCATTCATGTTCATAAAACATAAAATTTACCAGAAATAAATATAAAAGTAGACTCTCCTTTTGAATTGAAACAACAATTTATTATCTCTTCTTATTCTGAATAACTTGAGAAGAATCCGTATTGTTATAGCGACTGTTCAATAATGTCTTTAGTGAATGAATATGATGCGTATTGCAGCATCAAATAATAAACTAAAGATTAGAATGAGATAAAGCCACTAATTGTAGAAAAATATCAAAACAGATTTGAATGTGTGCACTTAGCAAAATTGACATCCTTAAGGTCATCTTTAGCAAATTCCGAGGAAGATAATATGAACTTCATATGATTATCGTGAAAGGTTAGACTGACTACTAATGATTGAGTCGGAATTAAGCTTATCATAGACAGTCATACATTTCATGGGATAATGAGATCATGAAGCTCTTACATCTTCAATCTTTATCATATAAATTCCAAAAGAAAATCTTAGAAGAAAATCTCGAAATGAAGAAAAGTGGCTTTGGGGCGATCGATGCCAAGTGCAACCTCAATTGAATTTAATTAAGACATTATTCAAAATAAGCAGAGTAGAGGTATTGATGCAAGAAATTTAAAAAGGAAAGCAAGAATTAAAACTTTCTGATAAGGAGAAAATGTTTCAGTGAACATGGATGAGAAGGCTGATTGCTTTGTTTTATTTTTTAATCTACAAAACTGTTAAAACAAATTAACTATACAAAACAAACAAACTAAATTGATTCTACTCCTATTCTAACCATATACATGAAAATGACTAGGTATAGTCATATTTCCAGTGTAGCCATTTTCTTATTTT
>JAXQQM020085550.1:0-29776 GCA_034641835.2 Pinus albicaulis
TTTTGTCGAGCTCAATGAAATACCTTCCTTTCACCTCATTTTAATTCATTTTTCCCTGTCCTTTCTATTTTGAAACTCCAATTCATCAATAAAAATAGTTAAAATTACTTCTAATGGCGTATGATCGATTTGTTAACTTTACTATGTCATTGTTAAGAGCTTCTTGATTCCATTCACGTAATGCACCATAAACTATCTCAGCCTACCTTTATGCTTGGAGCATGTTCCAGGTGGCCTCTTGAGGAAAAACGCATATGGGCATGATCCACGTCGTGCCTACATGGTGTGTTGCTCGTCATGGAAGAGGAAATGAATTCTGGGTACGGTTATGCACGTGGGAACACATTTATGAAGGAAGACTCCTACTAGGACTGTCTCAGTCCAGGTGTCTTTTCTCTTTCACGCAGCCACCTCAAGGACTCCTAGAATGATTTGGATAAGGAAAGACATCATTCCTAAATTATTGTAATTATTGTTACTTGCATTTACTTTATAAACTCTTGAGTAGGCCGAGAGCTTAGTTAGAAATTTCGTTTTAGATTTGCTGCTAGATTTTGTGAAAACTCTGTGTTACGTCTTTGAAGACACAGAGCATTGTGTTCAAACTATTGCATCGTTAATGGAGCAGACAAAATTATCTTGAAGGCGTGATTTAATTTTGAAGTTGAATGCCGTCAAGTGGTAGAGGGCCCCTGCCCCTTGAATGGATTTCTTTTGCGTAAACTAGATAAGTTTTTCTTAGCTGTCTTTACGTTCTGCATTTGAATTAGTAGTTGTTTTGTTTTCTATACTGTAGTCGTACTCATTCCAGTTCTTCCACAAGAAGACACTTTGCCAATAAATTAAAATGATGAATGTTTAAATGACTATGGTATTGTAGGATAGGAGTTAAATTTGTATTTGTTTTTAACTAGCTACTATAGTCATATTCGTTCCAGTTCTTCCACAAGAAGACACTTTGCCAATAAATTAAAATGATGAATGTTTAATGACTATGGTACTGTAGGATAGGAGTTGTATTTGTTTTTAATTAGATATTGTAGTTATATTCATTTCAGTTCTTTCACAAGAAGACATTCTTCCAACAGATCATAACAACGAATGATGAATAGCTATAGTATTGTAGGAATTAGTTGTAGTTTTTAGTCTTCACTATCACAGTTGCACTTGTCCTAATCACTCTTCCACAAGAATAAATCCTTCCAAGACATCCTTAAGAAGTTCAAGATATGACTGTGATGTGACAACTTAGTTTCATTTGCTTTCAGTTCATTTGCTTTCAATTGCATACAAGTCCACAGTCAAATTGTTCTACCTCTTCCACAAGAAGGAACTTTTCCAAAATATCACTCATGATGAACAAACCGATTGTGTAACTTCATAGAATAGTGCATGATAATTAGAATGCTCCGGAGTTTCATTTTGCATTTAATTCATGTCCAACTACTTCGTTTCAAAGTTTGATGATGGCTTATGGTTTAACATTGTTCTAGTTTAGAAGCATCTTAAGCTCATGTTTAAATCAATTCATTGCACTTATATCTCATAGTCACATTGTCACCCTTTGCACAGTAAATCACTTTAGTTGATAGGACTCATAAGACAGCCTTCATTATTTACAAATATCTTTTTGTTCTGAAAACCATCGGTGATCCATAACCTTAGGAACAGAAGATAACATCATTTCAAGGTCTGAAATATCTCTGCAAATCCATCACCATAAACAGAGCTCTTCCTCAACAAAATTACCCTGAAAAGAAACCAATAACTCTTTGAGTATAGGCTCTGTGACATTCAAATGAAATTGCAGAATAGAACTAGGAATTAGTCATGGAATAGATGAGCTTAGAATAGAATGTTGCATCATGATTAGTGTCTAACTATTTAGTTAGAAAATTTGCATATTTAAGTGATCATTTCTCAAAGTCTATTTTGTGTCATTTGTTTAAGAAGTCATCATTAAGCTTTTGTTTCTATTCAGTCATAGTTTAGATGTTGCTTCAGTATTTTTGATTACATTTTCCATTCCATACATTAGGCTCAACTGTGTTTTTGACCACCAATTTCTTTTCATTAGTTTCCTAGGCACTTTCATTGTAAACACAAAACTTCAAAAGACCAAAATCATCATAAATCAACATAAAAGACCAAAACATCACAAAACACTACACACAACGCACTAGGAAACAAGCACCTAGGTACATATGGTACATTTCACTTCAGCAGTTTACAAATCCTGGTTGACAATTAAATGAACTCAGTTTAGGAGACTAGATTGAGACACAACACCTTTCCTGCAACGATTTATTATATATGACTTTATGTTGTAGCAAATAATGAGGATTTACAACCATGCCATAAATAAACCTACTGTAACGTTGCTTTAAATGAAAATAATGATTACATATTACACAAAATAATGCGTACTCTTCTTTAGGCCAAATCCAACCTCTAAAATCATTATTTTTTCATTCCTTACACAATCTCTCTATACACACTCAATTAAATTCAAGATCAATTGCATAAATCTATATTAGTCAATTCAACAAACTCAACCTGTTTTGCTAGATTATCTCACAAATTCCTAAATTGGCTAAATCTATACCTTCTACATAGAAACTAAATGATATTCATCCTATCTTACCTATCAATGTAGATTCTACTAGATTATATTTAGGAAAATATTACAAAATAAATTGATTAAGGAATTCGGCTTCCTTTGGTAAATGGGTTTTGACCTAAGAAGGTCAAGGATAGTTTTTATTAGTAGATATTCTTGCATCAGACTCTCAGGGAAGAAAAGAACAGTTCATGAGGTCTTTAATGTTTGTGTTGGACTTGGAAATATTTTTTTTTGTCATTGAAGTAGCATATTTTGTTGATTAGTCCTTCCATTTAGCCAAATACTAAAAGTACTCTTTACCTATGGTTCTCTTAGCTACCATTTAATCCCAAACTTTTTCAATCTTTTTGAGCTACCATAGGTAGTTTTTTCTTCCATACATTGGTCTAATATTCATCACTTATAGGTTCATATACTATAACACTCTTTAATATCTATCTCCCTGAATGGATGCAAATTTTCAACATTCAAAATTGGAGAAATACCAATATCACTTTTTAGTTCTAAATTGTGATCATTAGAAGAAAATTTTCCTAAAATATTACGTGAACCAATTTTTTTAAGTTTTAATTTATTGTATGTCCTTCTAGGAAACCTTTGCTTTCTTATATATTCCATCACTAATTCACCAAATTTAAATTTGAATTGTCTTATTTTCATATATACTCTTTGCTAATATTTGTTGTTATTTTCTTGCAATTTATGTTTGACTTTCTCTGGTAATTCTCGCATGATTGCTAGAAAATATTCATCATCAGCACTCCTCAATTATTGTTTTACCAAATTTCTCAACTTATAAATTCCTCTTAGATGCATTCCATATACTATTTAAAATGGACTTGCCCATGTGCTTCTATTAGGTGAATCATTATAAGAAAACTTAACCTGAGAAAGTACTTAATCCCATTATTTACGATGCTCACTTACTAAGCTTCTGAAAATATTACATTTACCATCTCTATTTCTCATTAGTTGATTGGTGATATGTTGAACTGAACTTCAACTTAGTGCCTAGTTTCTTCAATAGAGTCTTTAAAAGTGGCATAAAAATCTTATATCTCTATATAAAACAATACTTCTATGTAAACCATGCAACCTTACAATTTCTTTGAAGAATGAATTAGCAAAATTAGTTGCATCACTAGTCTTGGTACAAACCATGAAATATACCATCTTTGAAAATATATCTATGACCATAAATTGAATCATTACCTGATTGAGTTTGAGGCAATACCAAAAAAAAAGTATACTCATTGATTCCCACAGTCTACTTGAAATGGGTAAAGGTTGATATAAACATGTATTCGAACTTCTTCCTTTAGCATGCTAGCATACTCTTCACCTTTCAAAAAATCACTTTAGTTCAATTTTCATACCTGGAAAAAAATAAAAAAACATTATCATGTTGAGAGTTTCCTAACATTCCTCCATTGTGTCTTTCCTTTATCAAATTGTCCCTCATTGAGAATTTTGGTATGTAAAGCTTATTTTCCTTGAACAACAAGCCTTCCTTAATCATATAACTTGAAAATTGAATTATTATAATGTTATTTGGGTTCTCACATGTTGTTTATGTATTCTTAAAATTCGCATCATATTTGTACATCTCCTTTAGTTCATAAAACC
Source organism: Pinus albicaulis (assembly GCA_034641835.2). Taxonomy (NCBI): domain Eukaryota; kingdom Viridiplantae; phylum Streptophyta; class Pinopsida; order Pinales; family Pinaceae; genus Pinus; species Pinus albicaulis. The sequence goes on from JAXQQM020085550.1 coordinate 4,250, forward strand.
CTAAAAATTTAACTTTAAATTCATGTAGAATTAAATAAATTCTACTGAATTATCTAGATACCTTATTCGATGAACCAATTTTGTGCTTGATTAAAAATGTAAAAAAAAATCAAAGTTATACCCACTTGGCATTGCTTTGATTCAACTTCAATTAATTGTTGATAAACTGCAAGGCATAATTATCAGTATATAAAAAAACTCCTTTGGAAAAATATGGTGTCTCAATTTATTTAAGGCTTGAACTATATCATATAATTCCTTATCATAAGAGGAATATATATTTTTTTCTTAATTCAATTTCTAGCTGAAAAAAAAAAAAAAAAAGTAGTTGTCTTCCCTCTTCACTCGAAACAGATCCAATAGCAGTCCCACTTGCATTTGTCTCAACCTGAAAATATGTATTTAATTTTGGTAAGGATAAAAAAAATTCTTATATTATATTTTTCTTGAGAAATATGAGATTTATGTCAGTTGCTACAGTCCATTTGAGTGGTTTTTTGCTTTCTTTGATGGTATCTACAATAGGAACACAAATTCTACTAAATTTCTTAATAAATTTTCTATGAAAATTTGCTAGACCATGAAAACTTATCACCTCAAAGACATTCTATTGAACAGCCTAATTAATAATTTCTTTTACTTTGTTCCGATCCATCTTCAATCCACCTTCAAGAATCAAAAAACCTCAATATACCAATTCATTTTTCATAAATTTTCATTTCTTCAAATTAATAAATATTTTCTCTTGCTGCAAGGTCCTTCACACTATCCTAAGATGTCTCAAATGCTCATCTTTTGTTTTATTGTATACCAATATATCATCTAAATAGACAATATAAAATTTACCAGGAAATTCCTTCAATACCTAATCCATCAACCTCGTGAAAGTACTAGGGGCATTACTGAGACCAAAAGGCATCACTAACCATTCATAAAATCCATGATTTGTTTCAATGGTTATTTTCAATTCTTCCCCTTATCTAATACTAATCTAATGGTATCCACTTTTTCATATCAACCTTAGATAAATACTTGGCACCACTTAAACATTCAATTGAATAATAAATGCATGGAAGTGGAAATTTATACCTGATTGTAATCTTATTAATGGATCTGGAATCAATACACATTCTCCATTTAAAATATTTTGTTGGGATAAGTATTTTATGGACAACAAATTTGATCAAACTTGCCTTAATGAGACACTTTTCCAACAACTCTTTCACTTGTCTCTTCACTTCTTCATTCTCTTGTGGAGTCATTTTGTATGTTACTTTATTTGGAAGGCTTGATCCTAGGATTAATTCTATATGATGACTAATGTTCCTAATAGGAGGTAAACTACTTGGAATTTCATTAAAAACAATATCAAAAAAATCATCCAACATAGCTTTGACTTATTCACACAAATAATTGAAGGTTGCGCTTGTAAGAATTACCTTCTATAGCACATCAGGACCAGCTTCTTCTTTCACTCCTTTATCTTGCAAAGGTAACAATGTGTGTCTTTGACCATTAGGTGTTCCTTCTACCATCATGAGTATCCTTTCTATCATACTTCCATGATATTCCCAAAAATATATGGCAACCATCCATGGCAATTAAGCCACATAATAGCTCATCTTTATAACTTCCAATCTGAAATTCTACGTTACACTATTCATTTACCAAAATTTGATGTCATTTTTGCAGCCATTATATTATATAAAGAGTAGGGTGTGTTGATCTCTTCAAAACTATTTTTTCTACCATCTCAGTAGAAACAAAATTATCTATACTACCACTATCACCCACAACTTTGCAACACTTAGCTTTTGACTTTCATACAATTCTAAACAAACTTTTCCTCTAGGCTAGCTCCTTGACTTGTTACTTTTATTTGATTAACACTCCCTTCATTAATAATGACTCTCCTACTTCATGGTTTTCTTTTTTTGCCACTGAATTCACACTTCCTTATTTTGCTTTCGTCACATGTGCACTTCTTTGACTTGTTGGAATATTCTCTAGACATTCACATCACATATGTCCCAACTTTCCACATCTATAACATCTAGTTTGGTAGTCTTTACCTCTACCTTTTCCTCCTGGGAAAGATATTCTTCCTCTAGAATCACCTCCTTTGGGTGACTAAATACTCGAACTTCTATTCTCCTCTCTTGAGGGTTGGAATCTTACTATGCCACTTTATTTTCCTTTTCCTTTTACAGGACTTCTTCTTATAGTATTCTTATTGCTTTCTAGTTATCTTCTCTTCTTCTTTCAAAGAAGATTGATATGCATATTCAATTATCATTAGGGATAATATGTTAATATCATTTGAATTTCATACCTCGAACCATTAATGTACCTAGCAATGTTTTTAACATCTTGTTCAACATGATCAGCTCTAATGTTTATTTTATAAAAAATTTCATTATATTCCCTTATTGACATATTATTTTCTAATATTTTGCAATTTCTTGAAAAGATTTAACTAGTAATCCTTAGGAATTAACTTACCTTTGACCTTTGAAACCATTTTATCACATCACTTGACCTTGGAATTGTATTTCATTTTTTTTTCTGCATCCACTTCATCCCACCATAGATTCACATGAATTTTAAATCTTGTCACTCCATACTTCACTCTTTTCAATCAACATCTTCATAATCAAAATATTTATCCATGGAATTGATCCATGTTGAGAAATAAAGGGAATTAGGATTAGGAGATTTCTCTTTGATGATAATTTCTTGTGAATGTTTTTTAATTCTTTAGATTAGGGTATTATATTTAGTTGGATTATTATAGTATTCTTATTCATTAAACAACTACTAAATCATAAACAATAAAGAGACAAGAGACACAGAATGTAGGCAATCGGATAGGACCAAAACCTCTCCAACTGGAGAGGAAAACCCAAACGAATTCTTCTTATTATAGATACTTCAATTCACAAATACCTAGACTAATACCCTTGACCTATTAACCTCTCTAAGACCAAGTTACCAGGCTTCTAATTTTAACCTCTTCTTCCTTGAGTCAAATTGCTTTCTTCTCCCTCCTTCTCGGTTATCCTTCAGATTTCAGCTTCCTGCAACCCTCGACCTCTTCAGAAAACCTAGTTGCATTTCATATGATATATATGATGATGTGATCCCTCTATCTCCTTCACTTTGATAGTGTGACTTTATTCTTCATCTCGGCTTAATGAAAGTATTATTCTTCTTCCTTGATTCAATCTTTTAGGATAGTTGTAACAACTCGACTTCCTAAATCAGTAAACAGTACCTCTCTTCTTCACATGTGTGGGAGGAATCAAGAAAAACAAACCCAAACCAAATCAATATATGTTGCCTCCTTGAATTCCTTCTCTTCTCTTGATGTGAGGCTCATTCTTCTATGTTTTTTACACCTTTCTTCTATTTCATATTCTTTATCGAATGTATCTACAAATGAAGGCCGAGCTACCCTATATATAATGGTATTTCCATCAAAATAAGCTGAATTTTCCTAGTGGCAAGGCCTACATTCCTTTCTAGAATTATATTTAGGTCGACTTCAAGGTGAGCTTGTGGCATTGTCTTGGAGGGTTATTGACACAATAAAATTTTACTTTTTACAATATGTAACACGTCTCCAATACATGAAATTGACTTCCTAGATTTTATGACTTGATCACCTACCTTAAAGACTCAAAATGGGAGCGTTAACTATAAAATAAAATTCCTTGATCATTAAACCCATAATTCAAGCATTAAAAAACTAATTGTGTTTTCTTTTTTATTTAAATTACATAAAATCACAATTACACATGCCATTATGAAGACCGAACCTACTTACACTTTTCAACAATCCAATCCCTCAATTACTAAACATTTAAATTACCTTAATATATAGGCACCTCCATTTTTTGGTTTGGCACTCATCTTGGCTATCTTCAACTTTTTCTCCTTTAGTGTTACTTCACCTTCTTCTTCACTAGAAGAATCTTCTTCTTCTTCACTGAAATATTCCATGTCAACTTTTATTTTCTGGGAAGACTCCATTTCCTCTAATATCATTTGAACGATCCTCATCTCTACTTCCAGTGCTACATTCACTACAAGCCCTCCTTCTACTGGTCCTCGATATGCTCCATTGTATCTTTTTGCCATATCTAAGAGAAAAACTATGCTTTAATACCAAACTAATTCCTTCAATCTCTTTTTCCTCTCCTTTCTACGAATCAATGCTCTCAAATTTCCTTCTAAAACATCTCAATACCTCATTCAAATACCTTCATTTGGTGTGGAAATGGTGGTAATCCACCTTAATTGAATTTTTAGAGAAATTTCAGAAAATCCCCAAATTTCAGTGCAAAAAAATCCCATTTTTTCTTTAACTGCAAACCCCAAATTTCATTATATTTGGGATATAAAAAATAAATATGGTTTCCACTTTGTTGAAACTTGAATTAATTCAAGCCCAATATATTTCCTTTAATCCATATGTGCTCAAATCCAAATGTTTTCCTTATCTAACTAACGTTCTAAATACCTTTACACCTAGATACCCACAGTTACTCTAGATAATTTTTCCCTTGAATGAGAAATTTAGATATATGGTGATTTGCATCATCACTATGTTGTGAACTTTGCAAGGCCTGGATATATTTTATGCCTAAGTATCCCTTTGGGAATGAACTTCAAAATCTGATTCTTAGTGTGATTTGTAGTGGGGTCCACCCAAAATTATTTATGGTCCCAATATAAATTTTGATCTCAATCTAATTCTCCCTTATAAAACCTTTGGTGAGATCCATCCTAAATACCTTTTTATCTGGATCATAAAATTTTATTCGAAAATATGATAATTTGGCTCAATTTGAATGTGCGCACTTTCGTGAGGCTCATATAAGGTTTGACCCAAATACATTTTAGTGCGTGAATCTCAAAATTTTAATCTTCATTAAAATTTGTTATCAGATAGCTCCACATGACTTGGAGTTTATTTGTGGTTTTAATCTATATATGGGTAAAAACTACACTACTAACAATTTTTCAACCTAGATGCTCTTTGAACCATATAACTTGTTGCAAACCCTGAATTTCCCTACAACCAAAAATTTGAGCCCATGAATGGATTTCTCAATAATTTGATCTAAAATTTGGGCCATTCCAACAATGATTTGTTAGATACTACCTTAATTTTTATTAAACACTAATAATTTACAACCCTTCCAAAAGTAAACCTATTGTAATGTTGATTTAGATGAAAAGCAAGATTACAAATTACACAAATAGACTTCCTTGGGCCAAATCTAACCTTTGAAATCATAAGTTTCTCACTCTTTACACGTTCTCTCTACACACACTCAATTACCTTCAAACTATATTATATAAATCTCTCATATTTAACTCAAAAAACTCAACCTATTTTGCTATAATGTTTAACAAATTCCTAAATTGACTAAATCTATCCCTTTTACATGGAAGCTAAATGAAACACATCCTTTCTTCCCTAAAAATATAGATTCTTCTAGATTATATTTAGAAAAATATTACAAAATTAAATAAATTAAGGAAACCAAATTCCTTTGGCAAATGGGTTTTGACCTAAGAAGGTCAAAGATGGTTTTGACTAATATATGCTCATGTATCAAAATAAGTCCTCCATTTTTATTTTCACATTCTCAAACTCGCCACCACATTTAATATTTTCCTTTTTTTAATGGAAATTTGAATATATGTATTGAAGGTATCCAAAAATGGTAGTCAGTTATAGATAATTCGACATGTTTAAGATCAAAATTCAATACAATAAGACTTTGTGTGGTTACTTTTTGCATATTTTTCCTACTCCCTTCAAATACTTGGGAGTAGGGAAGAAGAATTTTCCTAAAGGATAATTTATTTCCATGTTCTTGGGGAAAACGAAAGATTCTTTCATATTGATACGAAAATAAAACATGAATTATCAATTTCCAATTGCATCCTCTACCTTAATTAACTCCAAAAGGGTTTATTTTCTCAATAGAATACTTTCAAACTCGAATGTCCTAAGTTCCTAATTAGATATCCTTTCCCTTGTGAGAGGAGCTAATAGGATTGGAACTTTCTTCAAGGCGTCAGAAATTTTTTTAGTTAATTGTACTATCTTTGGTATGCCATTTGATGAGCCTCAGTATTGCAACAAGAATGTTACAAATCCCAAGTATACCAACTTTAATTATCAACCTGGGGTTCGTACAAATGTAAGAGGTATCGGCACTATATGTGCCGCATACAATGTGTCCTTATTTTTTTTATCTGATGTAATGGAGTGAATGTTACGAAATCAAAGCCTAAAATAATTGCAGAAATGGAAGTGTTGGTTTGAAAAGAAATTAATCCTAGGCAAGAACAACAATTTGTAATTGAAATCCTGAGAGCATGAATTCAAATAAATAGGCCTAATATAGTTTGTAAAAATCCATGTCCTAAGTGGTGTTATTCTTCCTCAATCATGGATTTAGATCCTAGGGGTCATTATTCAAGCCTAAGAGACCAAAATCAAGCTTTAATCTAGTCGATTTTACACGTTCTACAAGAGTGCTACAAGAAGTTTTATTTTTGCTACAGGAAGTTATGTTTTGGAGATAACTCACTAAATGACTATGTAAATCAAATTAAAATAGGATGGTAAAAAAAAAAATTATTAATTATTGTATTATGTCTCCATTCCAAGTGGAATCACTCTAAAATACCCTTGTTCACACATGCTAAAAAACAACAAAAAATTACTACTCTAAAAACTGGAAATTCAAGAACGAGTGAGCTAGTTAACCTATCAAATGCCTAACCTAATCAAGTGAAAATGAAATGGGGTAAATATTTTTATTAAATTGAATTTTTTTATGACCTAATCCAAGTGGAATTAAATCAAATGAATCTCATTAACCCATTCTAAAAAATAGCATAAATTTATTATTATTTCGCTACAAAGATTTACAGAAATCTTTATTTGTGAACTAGTAACCAAATCCAAGTATCTTAATGATGAATACAACCTTAAAAATTTATTCTAAGGATGAATAATGCTTGTTAATTTGTAAAAAACCTGCAAAATAACTCACTTCAATCATTTAACGCAATCCTACAGCAAGAAAAAAAACAATACTAAATACAAAATATGCAAAACAAAAATAGGAGATGCATGTGAATAAGAAGTGAAAAGAACATAAATAAATTGTGAAAGAAGGATCTGAGTCTCCTGGGATGGCCAAGCCCAAGGATTTTCAGAGTCCTATGGAATAAACCAAGCCTTATAAGCTAAAAATGGCACCAATCTTCATTATTTGAATTAATCCAAGTACATCCCTACAAGAAATGAAAGTGGAGCTACAAAAAACAAGTTTTCTCTACAATAAGACTAAACAATACATGCCCCTAGAGGCCAATTCGAATTGGTACTTATAAAAAATTATGAGGAAGCATTCTCTTTGAAAGGAGGAATATTTCCCCTCCATAATCCCCCAAATAGTGGATCTAGTTCCCAACACTACGATTTTGCATTAAATGACAGGGAACACATTCCTAGATTTTCTCAATCATCGGAGTTCTAGAATATCTCAATAATTTCATGATATTTTGTTCATTTATCATCCAATCTTGATCCTCCTATAATAGGGAGCAAGTCCCTAAATTATCTCCTTCTCCAATTCTTTATAATCTTCCCAATATTCTTACAATATCCTTCAAAAATAAATAATATTAGGCACAAATATGCAATTATCTCTAAACCTTCCGAATAACATATTAAAGCTTAAAAAACATTCTTAAGTGTACAAGCAGAGATTTAAGATAGCCTTTATGTGCCTAATAAAGGCTAGATGGACCTTAATTTATGTCTAATTTGAGGCCCATCATACCCCCTACTTAAAGTGTTGTTCATCCTCTAAGCAACTTAGTGACCTCACTGTGCCTCCTTCATGGCCCTGGTGGCCTCTCTTTTCTACATTTCTCAATATTTTCTCTTAAGAAGCTTGGTTGTAGGTTCTGCAAGGACAAGCACAAAAATTTAGTTGTTCTTTTCATGATTGTTTAGTAGTCTTCAAGTACAAAAACAAAACTTTCCTCTTTGAAAGTGAACTTTGTTGGCTTGTAGTTCCATTGCATTCACATTCCATTTTCACTTATTTTTTCCAAATCTATTTGTGTATAGAAAAATCATAGTGTTTCTAGAGACCATTAGCCTGCCCTTTTTTCCTTGTGCAAGATTGGTTCTTGAATCTTTTTCGGTTTGGAAATTTCTTCCACATCCTTTTCCAACTTTCTGTTGCTTTTTTCCATCATTTTGACTCCTCTAAAACCCTTAGAACGACCTTGGATGTGATCTTGTAGCAACTCAGAGCATCCTGTAGAAAATATGTTTTTCCTCTAGCAGCTATGTTTCCTGTAGCAACTTCCTGTAGCATCTCTATTTCGCATGTAGCAACCAATATTTGCATGCCAAGAGGTGGTGGGTCCACCTTTTATTTTTTATTTTTTTTATTTTTTTTATTCTTTCCTCTTTTTTCCGATTTTTTTTTCATTCCATGCAAAATAAACTTAGTGCTTTTTTTTTTAACTAAGTTGGCCCTTAGTTACCCCTTGGCACTCCTTTTCTTCCATCACAACTAACTGCTTACCACCTACTTTCTCAAGTCCTCTTCACTTTTGTCTTGCTCCTCTCCCACATGTGTGTGTGTCTTGGTGGAAAAGTGAAGTTAACTGCTAGATAAGGTTCAGGTTGCTCTGCTAATGATTTTGGCTATAAAAAACCTTTTCTTCTCACACTTTTAATATTTTATTAAGCTAGAATAGATTCGAAGGGGGAGGTTAGAGAGTTTAATACCTGAGCCTTACCCTTGATGTGTTTTTTCAGATGATATTGAGGTTGCTATATGACTATTGAAGTTTCCCTTGGTGGTTTTGAAGTTGCTACTAATGATCCCAAAGCTAAGTGTGATAATCTGTTGGAGGTTCTCTTGCTGATAGCCTTGAATATGGAGGTATTCTAGGATTTTTTGTTGTTGTTGTTGTTGCTTGATATCCCTGGATAAAATTTTGTTGTTGCTTCACATCCCTGGATAAAAAATTTTGCTGAGATGCTCATGATGTGAGCATTGTAGTTGATGATTTTGCTTCTGTAAAAGTATTTATAGCATTATGATTCTTTGACTAATAAAGCTTTTTTTTATGTGTAATCTTCTTCCTAGCATTCAATATTCTATTGGTGGAGTGGATGGACTACATCCTAAGGAGGGTGTGCTCTTCTCAACTTCATAAATGGCTTCATGATGCTCAAGGTGGCTGGATCTTATGCTTTGTGGGTGAAAAAAGAATTGATGTTGATTTTGATGTGACTATACAGGCTGCTACAAGAGGAATCCTCTTCTTGTAGCAGTCATTTAATTCCTCCTAGAGACATCATTATTACTTGTGGGATTGATGTAAATTCATAGGAGGTATAAGGAAAAGGTTACAATCATCAAGAGGTGGTGTAGGTGGTGGAAAAGTAGATGACATCACTTTTTCTGATTTTTTTTCATTTAAGGCTGAGTGGAATTTGAGGATGAATTTGGATAGATGGAGTGGATAGGTTATGGAAGTGGTGTTGGGGGATCTCTCTGAACCTTCTCTAAACAAGAAATGATCTTTTGACCCTTTCTTCCATTCAGATCTGATTCCTGTAGAATCTACAGGACTTCATGTAGCATTTCAGGACAACCCCCTTGTAGCAGACTTGTTTTAGCCATATCTCTCAAACGGTAGACTGGATTGACTTGAATTTTTTTTTGAATATTATTATCATTCCTATGCACCTTCACATAAAAAATCTCAGTCATTGGATGCATGAATCATGAGAACAAATAAAAATGGTTGTAGGTGATGGAGGTTGATATATCACAAAGTATGCACTGGAATTCGCTGAAATTACTTGAGCATGTTACCATCATCTATATACATATCCCCATAAAACAACTCAGAAAATGGATGCACGATTATTGAGATATAATAAAAACAATTTTCTGCTAAAACCCAGGACTTCTTGTAGCCAAAATAGGATTTCCCATAGCATTTTAGGACAACGAGAAAAATGAATGAAAAGCTTGGAAGTGATGGGTGTATGTTGGAAATGGATTAGGGTGATGGATTGGCATGACCTTGATCCTTTTGGAACATCTAAGAAAAGGAGAAGAAAGTCCAAGTTTGACTTCCTTTGACTACATTTTTGACCAATTTTTCTTTTTTGGTGCCAACTTGTTTTTGTTTCTTGCAAAGGTTGGAGAGCACCTTCATTCATTAGAGAGATATAACTGGAGAAATTTTATCATGTTTTCATCTTTCTCTTTTTTATTAGGCCTACTAGCCGCCTCAATGAGGTTTTCAACTAGTAGGTCTACCTAGGTGCCTCAAAGGAGGTTTTCATCTAGGATCTTTTTTTCTCTTATTTTCTCTTTTTTTGTCAACTCATTGACTTCCTCATGGAGGTTTTCAATCATTGAGAAATTCTTAGACACCTCAAAATAGGTTTTCACCTGAGATATTATTCATTTTAATTTTTCTCTTTTTCCATTTTTTTATTTTTTTCTATCCTTCTCTACTTGAAAAAATAAAATCTCTTTCAAGTGTAGGAATTCTTCCAATGGAGCCATATGCATATCAAGATCACAAATAAAATCATACATACACTTGAAATTCATGCTTTGATGAGTGAATATGAGAGATGAATTTCTTTGACCTCAAATTATTGTTGAAGAAGAGTGTGTTGTTGCAACTTAGACCATCTGGACCCATATTTCAATATAGTTTTGATGCCCTTGGTTTTATTTATCATCGGGATGATTCTTAATGTCTTATTCTACCATGAAATTCAAATATTCCTCTTTTTGATGATTATTATCTTGAACACATGGAGAATATGATGGAAAACATGAGGTAACTTTCTCAATATCTGATTCTGATGTTTGCTCTTAATCAAGTGTAGCCCATGATTCTTTGGTTTTATCATTTGAATATTCTTTTTATGAATGTTGTCCTTCAATCACATCAAGAGAATCACTTTTTTTCAATGCTATTCATGAGCTAAGATGGATACCATTTAGTTCAAGGGGATATTTTTGGAAGTGTTGTGGCTCAGAATTGTAAGTGGGTTGATTTACTTCTTTGTATGGGTTTGGAAATGGCAGTATAGGTTGTTGAGTAGGAGTGGATCTATGAGATGGATGTGGTTGAGGTTGTGGTTGTGGTGGAGGTGACTAAAATATCAAGGATGGCATGGAGTTGGGCATGGAGGATATTGACTAAAATATCAAGGATATTTTTCATTTCTCTCATAAGGTTCTTTCCAGCCTTGTTGCCAAGATTAGTTTTGGGGTTGGGATGGCCAAGGTTGCCAAGGAGGGAGTGTGTTCCAATTACTTTGAGAGGGATGTGCATAGGCTTGAAATTGTGAATTAGGTTCTTAAACCATACCAAGTTGACTAGGCTTTCATGGTCTTCTTGGAGCTACATAACATAGCTTCTTTGGTGATTGACTTACTCCATTGTCTTCTTGGTACAATTCCTTCAACATTGGTAATGATGGACAATATTTAGTAGCATGTGATTCTGCATGGATAACAAAAATATTAGAATCTTCTTTTTTCTCATTTTTCATTCTTAACATTTCTACTTTTTCACTAAGAATTTATGTTTTAAATCCATCAAACAAATTTCCAAGTTTAGCTTGACTTACCAATCTTTATGTTGATTTACTTACTCTTTCCCTTCCTCTTGATATGCGATTTCATGTTCCACAAATTTATTCAAATGATAATTGGTATAAATCTCCTTGAGATCAAGCAGATCAATCCACTCATCCCTAATAATTCTAAGTAAGAGGTTTTTAGTTGTCAAATCCTAAATGATGTAATTTTTCCCTCTTAATTATACATGAACCTCTCTATTAGATCTTCAAGGCTCTCATCTTTTTTTTATTCATTCTAAATATATTTTTTTTAAGATCATGATATTTATATTTTTATATAAATATATTTTGCATATAATTCTGTGATCTTATTGAATTACCTAAACTCATGAACCATTTAAGAGCTCTATCCTTCAATGTTGTAGGAAACGATCTCAACTTTTGAGTGTGTGATAAGTAGCCATAAGATCTACAAAGTATTTAAAATTCAAAGAGAAAGGTTTATGGATCCTCTGACCTCATTCCATGGATGTTGGGAAGGAAATATGGAGGGACGCTCTTCATATGCACACTGACATTAGTATCTTGAATGGGAAATCCAAGAGGATCTTCCTCATTCTCTTCTCCGTCCATTTCTTCTACCTTTTCTACCACCTCTTCTTATTCTACCTGCAAAAGTGGATGGTTATGTGGTTCTTACTACACCACGTGATCAAATGGTGGGGTTTGGTGTTGGATAATTTTTCTTTTTGAATAAGAATTCTAATGCAATGCAATTTTCTGTTTTTGAAATGAAATATGGCTAATGCAAAATATTTTTTGTTTTTTCAAAAATAAACGAAATGAATCAACTAGGGAAGAAAAAACTTCATACTTTGAAACCTCCCTAGAAACGATGCCAAAAAGTGTTGAGCCTCAGTATTACAACAAGAATGTTGCAACTCCCAAGACCTCCACCTTTAATTATCAACCAGGGGTTCGTACAAACCTAAGAGGTATCGGCACTATATGTGCAACATATAATGTGTCCTTCATTTTTTGATCTGATGTAATGGAGTGAATTTCATGAAATCAAAGCCTAATATAATTTCAAAAATGGATTTTTTTCTTTGAAAAGGAATTAATCCTAGGCAAGAACAACAATTTGTAATTGAAATCTTGAGAGCATGAATTCAAATAAATAGGCCTAATCTACTTTGTAAAAATGCATGTCCTAAGTGGTGTTTATTCTTCCGAAATCATGGATTTATATGCTAGGGGTCATGAGTCAAGCCTAAGAGACAAAAACCAATATTTTGGAGCAAATATGGTCGAGTTTACATGTTCTACAAGAGTGCTACGGGAAGGTATGTTTTTGCTACAGGAAGTTCTTTTTTGGAGATAACTCACCGAATTACTAAGTAAATCAAATGAAAATGGGATGGGACAAATTTTTTTATTAAATATGATTTCTTAGGTATCCATTCTAATTGAATCACTCCAAAATACCCATGTTCACGTATGCTAAAAAATAACAGAAAATTACTACTATAAAAATTGGAAATTCTAGAACTAGTGAGCTAGTTAACCTATCAAATGTCTAACCTAATAAAGTGAAAATTCAATGGGGTAAATTTTGTTATTAAATTGAATTTTTTTATGACCTAATCCAATTGGATTAAATAAAATGAATCTCATTAAACCCATTCTAAAAAATAGCAAATAATTACTAATATTTCGCTACAAAGCATTTCCAGAATTCTTATATTCGTGAACTAGTAACCAAATCCAAGTAGCTTAATAATGAAGATAACCTTCCAGAGTTATTATAAGAATGAATAATGCTTGTGAATTTGTAAAAAACCTTCAAAATAACTCACTTAAATCATTTAACTCAATCCTACAACAAGAAGAAGGAAAAACAATACTAAATACAAAAATATGCAAAACAAAAATAGGAGATGCATGTGAATAAGAAGTGGAAAACATAAATAAATTTTGCAAGAGGGATTTGAGGCTCTTGGGATGGCCAAGCCCAAGGAGATTCAGAGCATTATGGAAGAAAAAAAGCCTTAGAAACTAAAAATGGTACCAATATTCATTATTTGAATTAATCCAAGTACATCCCTGCAAGAAATGAAAGTGGAGCTGCAAAAAACAAGTTTTCTCCACAATAAGTCTAAACAATACATACCCCTAGAGGCCAATTCAAATTGGTACTCATAAAAAATTATGAGGAAGCATTCTCCTTGAAAGGAGGATGAATTCTCGTTGAAAGGAGGAAGATTTCCCCTCCAAAATACCCCAAACAGTGGATCTCGTTCCCAACACTAGGAGTTTGCATTAAATGACAAGGAACACATTCCGAAATTTTATCAATCATCAGAGTTCCAGAATATCTCAATAATTTCATGATATTTTGTTCATTTATTATCCAATCTTGATCCTCCTATAGTAGGGATCAAGTCCCTAAATTATCTCATTCTCCAATTCTTTATAATTTTTCCAATATTTTCACAATATCTTTCAAAAATAAATAATATTAGGCACAAATATGTAATTATCTCTAAACCTTCCTAAGAACATATTAAAGCATAAATAACATTATTAATTGTATAAGGAGATATTTAATATAGTCTTTATGTACCTAAGAAAGGTTAGATGGGCCTTAATTTATGTCTAATTTGGAGGCCCATCGCCATTATTTGTTTCTTTTACCACCTCTTATTTCCCCATTCTCTCTCTACATCATTTTCTACATTATCTTAAACTTATACATATTTTTCATCCAATACATATTCCTTAAAATTCATAAGGTATGGATATGCAATATTTTCATGTGTGATGGGACTAACAAGGTTTATAGTTCTCCATTTTTTGGTTTTCTTCTCCATGTCTTCTAGATTTTTTGTGCCATCTATATTCTCAAATATTTTGAATTGATTCAAACTCCCTTGGGGATTCCTTGGTTGTGATGGACCTTTATTCTAATCCTTTATATACTTTATTCTTACTATTTTAGATGCAAAATAATTTTTTGTATTTTTTTTTTGAAGAGGGATGCTTATCCTTAGATTTCAGACAACTTTTGGAAATTTTCCCATAACCTTGAAAAATATGCCACTAAAAATAACTTGTTCATAATCTAGGACCTACTAATGGTTCCACTCATCAGTATTGATTTGTAGATACTCTAGGATTCTTTTCTCTAAATCAAATCCCACACATATTCTCACATAGGAGTACAAATTTTCTTTAGGTTCTACTTGATCCACCCAATTTAATCCCAATATCTCTAAGAGTGTTGTCATTTTGGAAGACAAGGGTAGATGAGGCAGTCTAACCCACACCAAGTCTACTAAGATTTATTCCTCTAGATTGAAAGCTAGAGACCATGAAGATAGAGTACCTTCCTTCGGATCCCATAAAAAATGGGCAAGGGAAGAATATTAAACCTTGCTCTAAGTGATGGAAATGCTGCCATTGATGGCAAAGGAGGAGTACTTCGAGATGCGGATAGGAGCAGTTACAAGGAGACAAAGGCAGACAATGAGCGGCAAAGAAACATCTATTATTGCCAGCTATTATTGTAAAACTTCATTGTTATTTCGAAGATATTTTTACACGGAGTCGGGGCGATTACACATACCATAAATTACATTACGGGCTTTATATTCAAATATGCGATGGAATGCAATAGAGTGGATATGCTTTGAATCGATTAGCATTCTTTGTTTGAATTATGTTTCGAAATTAATCCCGAGTTTTGAACGAGCATTTATATTCAAATGTGCAGTGGAATGCAATGAGATTGGATATGCTTTGAATCAGTTAGCATTCACTGTTTGAATTATGTTTGAAATTAATCCCCAATTTTGAACAGAGCACTTGTATTCGATTGACAAGAAGGTTATATATATGGTTTATATATATGCATACACCGAAGAACTGTGCGTTATATATATGGTAGGACCGTTTTGAACTGCCAGAGACCAAGGCCACTTATGAATGAAGCAGAACCATAGTCGTAACAAAGAATATATATATAATTGAAATGCGATGAATAGTTATATATATATATAATTGAAATCGTGGAGGACCGGAACCTGGAGCGTAGGGAGAAGTGGAACCGTGACGGATGAGCAGTAACAACAGTTTGGAGGAACAGTAAAGCGGAATGGTGGTATTCATCGCACCACCCTTATACGGAAAGCGGTATTGAAGGAATGGGCAGCGATTCCATAGAATGCCTGACGCGTGTCCCTGAGTGAAATTGGAAAACCACTTTTTAGTACACGCCATCGCGCGTTATGGTCTGCGCATGTTGATCAAGCGATATCCATTGGATTGGGCAACGGGATATCGGCTGTTGGATAGGCGCGGGGATTTAACAAGGTACGTCGCGGAGTGGGCCCGAGTACTGTACACAAATGAAGGGTAAATGGTTATTAAACTTTGGTCATAATATAACATGGGCGAAGGTCAAGAATGTCATTCTGGAGGCCTCGTATATGGTGACAAAGGTTAGTCATTATCCCCCGCGGAATTTAAAGGGAATGGTTTAATACATCCGAAAATTTTGGATATAGTTCAAGGTATTTTATTTAAATATTGCAACTCGGACATACGGAGATTAAGACCATATGGTTACGATTGTGAAGTCAGCACCCTATGAAATATATGGGAATGTAATATAGTTTGAGGTTATAAAGCCACAGACTATTAATAATTGTTAATGCTTGGCTCGGAGATGGGCATACGATGGAGTAAATACATGGGTCCTCACATTTAGTGGGAAACATATATATATATATATATATATATACTACGCTGATATTTAATATAGTGGGCTGTAATATTGCTCCGAAAGTGTATTAAAACATTAATTGGGTTTATTACATGAGCATATTATGTATTGTATGGGTTTTATAATCGTGAGTATAAAAAGTCTCCACAGTTGATTAAAGTGCCAGCCCAAGAGATTAGAACCTTGAAAGTTTGCCCAGATTTAAAATCAGCTATTATATTAAAAAGCAGTTATATATGCAGCAGGTACATAAAGTACAGTGAACAAGAATAAATACAAGAATGAAGTGAACAGATGGAATATGCCGATGACAGTGAACAAAGAGTATGCAGAACAATTTCTTTACAGCAGCAAGAAAAGACAAATCCAGCAAATCCAAAATCCAGAAAAGGAGCTGAATGGAATTGAGATGTATAACTGAAAAATGCAAATGTAAATATTTTTTATTGTTTGTGATGCAAAGGAAAGTATCCTAAGGAAAAGGAAAAATCCCACTATAGCATGAAATTTTGTACACATTATTATAATTTTATTTGAGTTTGATAAAGGAATGAGAAGATAGAAGTCAAAAGGTAAGGGCTACTCACTTCAAATTCTCTGAGGAATGTAAAGAGTCATGCAATGAACTCTATATATAATATCACATTAATATGCAGAGTGGGTGTGTGAAGAATAGAGAAGGCAGAATATAAAAGATTGAGACAGAGAATATTAAGAGAGGCAGAGCAGAAAGAGATGCTACAAAACAGAGCTGATATCTGAGGTAAATCAGCAAACATTCAGTTTGATATATTGAGGAAGTTGGAGCTTCCCTATCAAGTTGCAGCTTGATAGTTGTCAGTTGTAGCTGACTGAGGTTGAAGCCTCCTGTAGGTTGGTGCCTGCAGAAAAACAATGGTGAGAGGGAGTTGGAGCTTTCCTTTGCATCACAACAATAATAAGATGTGGTTTTCTCCCTTTATGGGTTTCCACTTCTATCTGGTGTCTCTGTGGATGATGTTTATGTGTTGATCTGATTTATATCTTCTACTTAATACCTGCTACTCTAATATTAAAGTCTTCTGTTATATTAAATTAATATTTTCTACTCATAGTCTAAGATTACTCACATATTAAGTTGGACATGAAATGAAGGTGTATGTTAGTTTTAATAAAAGGTTTAAAAAATCCATGAATGTGTTAAACTGATTCATCCCCCCCCCCTCTCAGTTTAACTAAGGGTTCAACAATTGGTATCAGAGCCAGTTCCTTGTGTATCAGTCTAACAACTGAAAGGAGATCCTAAGTCCCCTAGATGGCTAGTCAAGAAGGAAGCTCAACCAATAAAGCACCTTTCTTCACTGGTGCTAATTATGCCTTCTGGAAAATCAGAATGAGAGCATACATAATGTCTTTAGGATTAGAAGTTTGGGATGCTGTGGAATTTGGATACTCCACAAAGTCAACTGATTCAGAGAAAGAAGCTAAACAAAACTTTGTAGCTAATGCAAAAGCAATGAATGCAATCTTAAATGGACTATGTGAAGTTGAGTTTATCAAAATAATGCACAGTAAGACTGCCAAAGATATGTGGGACACTCTAGAGAATATCCATGAGGGAAATAAAAAGGTTAAGACTGCCAAACTTCAAGTATATAGAGCCCAGTTTGAAAATTTAAAAATGAATGATGATGAAGATGTTGGCAGCTTCTTCTTAAAAGTTGCAAAAATTGTTAATAATATGAAAGCTCTTGGAGAAACCATGCCAGAAAGTATAATTGTTCAAAAGATTCTAAGATCTCTTCCATCCAGATTTAATCCCAAGGTGTCTGCTATAGAAGAAACAACCGATTGGGAGACCTTGACCATGAACCAACTACTTGGAAATCTAACAGCATATGAGATGAGGCTTCCACAGAAGAAACCAAGTACGAGGGAGGCAGCTTTTAAAACAGAAAAGAAGAAAGAAGAAAAAGAAGACATATGCTCTTGCTCTGATGAAGAAGAGGCTAAATTTGTCAAGAAACTGGATAGAGGCTCAGGTAGATACAAAGGTAAACTTCCCTTCAAATGCTTTAACTGTGGAAGAGTTGGACATTATGCGGCTAAGTGTCCTCACAAGAAAGTAAGAAATCAATCTCAAGAATCAGAGAAAAACACATCAAAGAACTGGCAGAAAGGAAAGAAATTTAGCAGAAAATCCTTCTATGCTCAACAAGACAACAGTACATCTGAAGATTCAGATGAATCCTCAGGAGAAGAGGCAACCTCTGAATTTTTACTGATGGCCATAGAAGATCTTGAAGGAATCTTTCTAGAAGAAGAAGAAAAAGGGGAAGTCGACCTTGAGGGGGAGCTAAGAAGTGCTCTGGAGGAGATTGAAAGACTCAAACTAAAATTCAGAAAACAAAAAGAGATTCTCCTCAAATGTGTGAAAGAAGAACAAAATTCAGAATTCCTCGTGCAGCTGAAGGTAAAGCTTGAAGAAGCCAAGAAGATTGAAGATATGTTACTTCAACAAATCAAGGATAAAACTCAAGAACAAGAGAAGCTGGAAGAAGGAATTGTATGTCTGAGGAAGAAATTAGAAAGTTCTCAACCGAAAGTGTCTATATACCCTTCTCAAATGACAAGCTCTGGTAAGTTGAATGAAATCTTGGATGCTCAAAGATCTCCTCTAATAAAAACTGGGATAGACTATGAAGGAGAATCAAGTAAAGGCAAAGAAAAGGAAAACAAAAATATAATTTTTGTGAAAGCAAAGAAGGCTGATGAAGCAGCTCAAATAATTCCTACAAAGGAAGAAACATGTAATGAGAAAGACAGAGACCAGAAGAAACCTCTAATAACAAAGATTGCAACAAATACTAAGACAACAGAGAAAGGATCATATACTCCTGATTATATCAAATTTGGAAACCATCAAAGGAGATTCTTGCCTCCTATGAAGAATGCCACCTGTTATGTCTGCCATAAGCTGGGACACATTGCTGCATGTTGTCATGCAAGGAGGAGTAATTCAAACTAGCTAAAGATGCAAACAGTAAAGAGACTGTCTCAAATAAACAACTTGAGAAGACAAACTCACATCAGGTATGCAAGTTGTTTCTATGGTTACTGTTTTTATTGTAAATAATTTGGCCATAAAATCATTGAGTGTAGAAAGTATGGACAAAGATTGATTTTCAACACTTCAAGGAGGTTTATGAATCAAATAAATTATGTTCATACTCACAACCCAGCAAAAATTATGACCAAATGTTGTGTATGCAATCAAGTTGGACATACTTCTTCCAAGTGTCCTCTCAGAAGATGTAGCCCATCATCTCACAAAAGATACCAAACAAAAGGGTGCTTCCGGTGGATAAAGAAGGAGAATAAATGTGACTTGGCTCTAACTGCTCAAGACCTGAAAAGCCAATGGTACCTGGAAAGTGGCTGCTCAAAACACATGACTGGAGACAAAAGCAAGTTTATAACTCTTAATGAAAAGAAATCTGGCAATGTTACTTTTGGAAATGATAAATCAGGTAAGATCAAGGGAAAAGGCTCAGTCAACATAGACAATGGCAGAGGAAAGGCCCAAGATGTACTATTTGTAGATGGGCTGAAAGAAAATTTACTGAGTGTCAGTCAAATGTGTGACAAAGGTTGTGAAGTTCCTTTTAGAGCTCAAGATTGTGAAGTCAGATCAAGCACAACAGGAAAGACTCTGCTCAAAGGTGTTCTAACAGAGAGTAATGTGTACATAGTGAAAGAGGAGGATGAAGCCTGTCATATTAGAAAACTTAAGGAGTCATGGTTGTGGCATAGGAGATTGGGACATCTCAGCTTCGACCATATCATCAGACTGAGCAAGAAGAAAGCCGTCAGAAATATGCCAGAAATAAGAAGACCTTCAAATACCATATGCAAATCTTGTCAATTGGGGAAACATACTCGCACATCCTTTAAATCAAAAGATGAGCTATCAACAAGAAGACCACTTCAGCTTGTGCACATGGACCTATGTGGACTTGCTAGAACTAAGACTCCAAGTGGAGAATCCTACTTCATGCTGATAATAGATGATTTCTCCAGAATGACATGGGTTGCTTTTCTCAAGAACAAATCAGAAGCACTGGAAAAATTTAAGATACTCAAAGCATTAGCCGAAAATAAAACTGGATGCAAACTTAAATGTATCAGATCAGACAGAGGAGGTGAATTCACAAATTATGACTTTGCAGACCTATGTAATGAACATGGGATAAAGCAACAATTTACCATTGCAGGGACACCTCAGCCGAATGGAGTAGCAGAGAGACAAAACAGGTCCGTACAACAAATGGCCAGAGCTATGATGCAAGAGAGCAACATTACTCAAACCTTTTGGGCAGAAGCTGTACACACAGCAATACATATTCTAAACAAATCTTATTTAAGACCTAATAGTGATAAGACTCCTTATGAACTATGGCATGGCAAACTAGCATCAATCAAGCACTTTAGAGTTTTTGGCAGCAAGTGCTACATAAAAAATAATGATGAAAATCTGGGGAAGTTTGATGCAAGAGCAGATGAAGGAATATTCTTAGGATATGCATCCAAGAGTAAAGGATATAGATGCTACAACAAGACTCTTCGAAAAATTGTAGAAATTATTGATGTAAGATTTGATGAAGAAATCCCAAACAAGACAAGAGATATAGACTGCAGCAGCTATTCAGAAAATCATGAAGAAGAGGACCAAGATGATGATGAAACAAGCAAGACATCAGATGATACTGAACTGAACTCGAAAACCCCCTCGAGATACACTCAAAAGAACCATCCAGAAGATCAAATCATTGGAGACAAGAGGGTAGGAGTGCAGACAAGAAGGCAGCTAACTGAACAGACAGAAGAGGTATACATAGCCATGTTGTCACAAATAGAGCCAAAGAAATTTGAAGAAGCCAGCAAGGACAAGTCTTGGGTGAATGCAATGAATGAAGAATTGGACCAAATTGAGAAGAAAGAACAATACCTGGGAACTAGTTCCTAGACCTGCTGAGAAGAATGTCATAGGCTCAAAATGGGTATTCAAAAATAAAATGAATGAGGAAGGACAAGTAATCAGGAATAAAGCTAGACTTGTCTGCAAAGGATACTCACAAATTGAAGGACTTGATTACGATGAAACATTTGCCCCTGTAGCCAGAATGGAAGCTATCAGAATGTTCCTGGCATTTGCATGCTATCAAAACTTCAAAGTATATCAAATGGATGTAAAATTTGCATTTCTGAATGGAGACTTAGAAGAAGAAGTCTACATGGGACAACCAGAAGGTTTCTCATTGACAGAAAAAGAAGACTATGTGTGCAGACTGAAGAAGGCCTTATATGGACTGAAACAGGCTCCCTGTGCTTGGTATTCAAGACTGGATAAATATCTGATGAGATGAAAACAGAGTTTGAAATTTCCATGATTGGAGAACTTAGTTTCTACTTGGGACTGCAAATTCAGCAAAAGAACACAGGTACATTCATCTCACAAGAAAAATACTTAAAGGAAATGTTGAAAAAGTTCAAAATGGAGGACTGCAAACCTGTGTCAACTCCCATGACCACAGGTTTCAAGCTATGTACTGATGATGGGTCCGCTGATATAGATCAAAAACTCTACAGATCCATGATTGGAAGTCTATTGTATCTGACTGCATCAAGACTAGACATCATGTTAGCAGTAGGACTAGTGGCTAGATATCAAGCAGCACCTAAACAAAATCACCTTCTTGCAGTCAAAAGAATATTCAGATATCTACAAGGAACAACACAGTATGGACTTTGGTATCCTAAAAGCAAAAACTTCACTTTATCAGCATACACAGATGCAGATTCGGCCAGTTGTGTGGATGACAGGAAGAGTACAAGTGGAGGTGCATTCTATCTAGGAGAAAGTCTGGTGGCATGGTTAAGCAAGAAACAAACATCTATCTCCCTATCTACAGCAGAAGCAGAATATATTGCAGCGGCAGCATGTTGTACACAAGTCATGTGGATGAAGCAAACTCTACAAGACATGAAGGTAAGCATTGATGAACCCATCTCAATTAAATGTGATAATACAAGTGCTATAAGTATATCTAAAAATCCTGTGCTTCACTCAAAAACTAAGCATATCCCAATCAAGTATCATTTTCTTCGAGAACAAGTGGCTCAGAAGATAGTAAAACTGGAATATGTACCAACAAAAGAACAGACAGCTGATATATTTACCAAACCTCTTGCTGGAGAACCATTTCAATATTTGAGGGATAAACTAGGGGTAGTATCTGTAGATTCTACTCTCTGATATAAAGAGAAAGCATAGTCTCAGGGGGAGAACAAAAATGATAATATCATTCCAGGGGGAGATCAGCCAGCAAGGAAAACATGAATCAGGTCCTCAGGATCAAAGGATCAAGACAAAAGAACACCAAGTTATTATCCTAGAGTTGTTTGCATTATTCAAGCATGAAAAGGTCAATTACAGAGCAAAAGCATCAGTTTGAATCCAATCATACATCTCTAATTAGATAAAAGCTGATACATTTGTATTCTATGTAGTATCATTATTCTCACTTTTAGCTCTATACAAGTGAAAGAAGTCTATGCGTTTGAACTGTATCAATTTACAGTGTATATTTAAATTCGATAATCCTCAAAGTGTTCTCTCAACAAGTCTTATACATCACTTTGGAGCAACATGGTACAAAGTTAGCAGAAGAGGGCCTAAACATAACTCAGAGAGAGGAAATGCAAAAAGTAACCCTTTGCCATTGATGTCAAAGGGGGAGGAAGAGAAAACAACAGGAGAAAGAGCATGCAAACAGAGAAAATGTATTGCCATCAATGCCAAAGGGGGAGACTATTGGAAATGTTGCCATTGATGGCAAAGGAGGTAGCAGATGCAGAGACAGGAATAGTTACAAGGAGACAAAGACAGACAATGGAGGCGGCAAATAAGCAAACGAATGAAGCAAATGAGACATACAGAGGCAGAGCCGTTATCACAGCAGTAGAGGCAGAGGCAGACGACAGAAGCAATAGAGGTAGAGACACGGCTATTATTGCAGAGAAACAGCTGTTATTCCGAGAATATTTTACACAGTCGAGCGTTACACATAACATAAATTACATTCCGGGCTTTATATTCAAATGTGCAGTGGAATGCAATGAGATTGGATATGCTCTGAATTAGTTAGCATTCACTTTTTGAATTATGTTTGAAATTAATCCCTAGTTTTGAACAGAGCACTTGTATTTGATTGACATGAAGGTTATATATATGGTTTATATATATGCATACACTGAAGAACATTCAGTTTGATATATTGAGGAAGTTAGAGCTTCCCTATCAAGTTGCAGCTTGATAGTTGTCAGTTGTAGCTAACTGAGGTTGAAGCCTCCTGTAGGTTGGTGCCTACAGAAAAACAGTGGTGAGAGGGAGTTGGAGCTTGCCTTTGCATCACAACAATAATAAGATGTGGTTTTCTCCCTTTATGGGTTTCCACTTATATCTGGTGTCTCTGTGCATGATGTTTATGTGTTGATCTGATTTATATCTTCTACTTAATACCTGCTACTCTCATATTAAAGTCTGTTGTTATATTAAATTAATATTTGCTGCTCACAGTCTAAGATTACTCACATATTAAGTTGGACATGAAATGAAGGTGTATGTTAGTTTTAATAAAAGGTTTAAAAAATCCATGAATGTGTTAAACTGATTCACCCCCCCCCCTCTCAGTTTAACTAAGGGTTCAACATTTAGATGTTCTATAATTTTTATTTTCTTAGAATGAAATTATTTCCCTTCCTTATTGATCCATGTAAAACATTAAACATATATGAATTAATAGATTTTTTGAAACATGTTATCTAATATTCGTAAGTATATTATTAATGAAAATTCAAAAAAGAAAAAAAAAACTCATATTGAATAGTATTTTTTCATTCAGTTGATTCATCCTTCTGCAAATTTTCTATCAGGCTTTCACGCTCTTTTACACTTAGATCAGAAAGAATATTATCGAGATTCCTCATTTTGTGGCTCTGCATGGCACACACTAACCAATACGGGTGGAAACATGAAGCTGAGTTACACTTTTGTGAGAATCGGGGGCCGAAATTTTTTTCAGCAATAGTTCGGCCAAACATTTTCTAAAGTTTGGCCGAACTCTGTAATAGTTCAGTCGAACTTTCTTAGAAAGTTCGGCCGAACTCCTGATTCCGTTTAGATTGACGGCACACTGACGGCGCGGGAAAACATAATTTTTGCCAGAGATTGGAAAACCGACAACAAAATTTTGGCCGAACTTTGAAAAAAAGTTCAGCCGAACTTTTACTTTTAAAATAGTTCAGCCGAACTAATTCCTATAAAATAATCACCTGCAAATTTTTTCTGGTTACTAGTTTCATTGTTGCTCGTTGTTGTTCGCGTGTTTTCGCTATTGCTTCCTGCTCATCCTGGTTCCTGTTAATGTGTTTTCACTGTTGCTGCCTGCTTACCGGGTAAGAGTTCTGCCTGCCTGCACATATCAGTCCTCATAAAAAAATTCTGTAAGACGTATTTAAAAAGTAGTTTACAGACTTTGTTCAAAAACAAACAGTCATTCTATCCTGTTGAAAAATAACACGACATTCAATACATATCTTAAGTTTCCTGTATCAAAAATAATTCGGATTACATAATTCACGAACAGTCAATAGATCATAGATAAGTGTTCCTTGCAGAAACTTAGCTTCTATAGTTACCGGTTTCATTGTTGCTTGTTGTTGTTCGTGCGTTTTCGCTGTTGCTGCCTGCTCGTACCGACTCCTATTCGCGCGTTTTCGCTGTTGTTGCCTGCTTACCGGGTAAGATTTCTGCCTGCCTGCACATATCAGTCCTCATAAAAACATTTTGTAAGACGTATTTAAAAAGTAGTTTATAGACTTTGTCCAAAAACAAACAGTCATTCTATCCTGTTCAAAAATAACACAACAGTCAATACATATCTTAAGTTTCCTGTATCAAAAATAATTCAGATTACATAATTCACGAACAGTCAATAGATCACTGATAAGTGTTCCTCACATA
>JAXQQM020081030.1:0-177062 GCA_034641835.2 Pinus albicaulis
GCATTCCGGCATAGTTTTATGAGTTGTTAGTCTGTCTTATGTGTTTTCCCCAAAGTCTGATAGCCATTTCCCGAAGTTAGAGGGTCTTATACCTCTATGCATGGCTGGAATGTTTGATTTCTGTGTATAAATTAGCTCATAGTTACACTTAGCATGATTAATGGCTTGCTATAACATGTTTATGTCTGCTATCAACTAATTACACTTGAAATCCCTCGTCTTTCACAAGCTTGATGTCCATTTACCCCATTCTGCCCAAAGATCCCTTCTACCGTGAATCAAATCGGCCCTACAACAACCTTGCATCATCATCTCATAGCTTCCTTGACCTGTTTGACCCCATAGCCCAATTGATCTAACTTCTTATTGTCCATTTTTACATCTTTGATCAGTTTTATCCCTCACAAACTTAAAAACCAAAAATCAAAAAACTCACTTCATAACTAGCCTAATATCAGAACACCATAAGTGAACACACCGATATCTTTCACATCTAATAGAGAGAGCCCTCTCTGAGTCCAGGAAGGCTAGGTCCTCGGGCTCCAAAGCTTGGTTTGATGTTACATCGTCATTTGGCTCGCCAATCGGCCAAATCACGGGACCCTAACATAATGGCGATCATGGTGGGACCTATTGAGTACATGACAGTCTAGCAAAATTTTGTAGACTCTTTAGTCCTTTAACATTTAACTTAGACCATCAGCCTTTAGAATCATTCAGAGTAAACTCTCTGTTTCACCATCTTAGCAAAGTGATGAATCAGGTTCATAACACTCTTACATCCTAGGCTGCACATAAAACTCAGAAAAAACCACAAAAAAAAACTCCCTTAGATTGGTTTTTGTCAGTACTGGTGGTGGACCATACACATATACCTCAAAACAACTAAAAATCCACCTGGAGACTCCACTAAACTCTAGTAAGCCTTACTATTTTACCAAGCTCCAGGCTACTATCCGATAAACCTATCCCATCGCTCACTAACATAGCGGGAGATGGTAGGACACTGAGTACATAATAGTCCAGCAAACTCTCATAGACTCTTTGGTCCTTTAGGTACCATAAACAAGCAAGCAGTCCATAGACCCATTTTTTA
This sequence comes from Pinus albicaulis, assembly GCA_034641835.2. Lineage (NCBI taxonomy): Eukaryota > Viridiplantae > Streptophyta > Pinopsida > Pinales > Pinaceae > Pinus > Pinus albicaulis. The sequence goes on from JAXQQM020081030.1 coordinate 1,097, forward strand.
GAGTAAACTCTTTTTGTTCTCATCACCCTAGCAAAGTGTTGAAACAAGTCTAGGATACTTTAAAAAACCATAGGCTGCACATAAAACTCAGAAAATCCAAAAACATTCTCAGATTAGTTACTGGTGGTGGACCATAGCTATCTTCACAAAAACAACCCATTTCCACCTGGCGACTCCACTAATCCATCCCTTTTATTTTTAACCATCCTTCACCTTAGTAAAGCTTTAGAAAGACCACTCATCCAGAAACATTCACCAATACCATTCTCTCTAAACTCTGGATCTGAAATCTGGCTTCACGAAGAATCAACACCAGATCCCATCCAGACCCAAATCCCCCTATCATAGTAGATGACCCAGAGAAAATTCTGTGGCAAGCTTCCGAAACTGACCATCTAGCTACTGGTAGATCCATCCATAGAACAAGATCTGTACCTAAACATCGCACTATCCTACTAGATTCACCTTTGGAACTAGAGTCATCACAAACTCTTCCCAGGAGAAAATCATATAGTAAGATAAACTTTGACGATCTTGAACCCCTAAACCCACCACAGAGTCTTGTTAGAGAAGCTTCACCCACTACTCCTCCTGATTCCCAGCTTCTTTATTAATTTGGCTCCTATCATCCCAGATCTGCTCAAAACCAGATCACTAGTCCAAGTTCATCCGCCACACCTGGTCAAACCACCACTGTTCAAACCACCTCATCTCAGCCTACTAGTCCTCATCTTGTACATCATCCATTAGCTCCCGTCATGGCAGCCTGGTACGCACCTTTGGTGTTGCCACTGCCTTTGGCTCCTCTCCCAAATAAATATCAAGACAAAATCCCACACTTTACTGGAGAAGACACCACCACACCTCAACAACATATAAGTAGGATGACTGATGCTTATGAATACTTGGAGGTACAAGATGAGACTGTTAGAATGAGAATATTTGCCCAAAGTCTTGGTGGTGAACCCAAAGCATGGTTCAAAAGCTTAACTCCAAACAGTATCCATGATATCCCAGAACTACATCAAGTCTTCAGAAATAGGTGGGAAATCCGAAGAAACCCCATTCAAATCCTGTCAGAATATAACAACCTAAAGCGGGAAAATGGGGAAAGTGTCCAAGCTTACTGCACTAGGTTCAACAGTGTATATAACTCCCTACCACCTCATTTCAAACCCCCACTTGGTTTAGCCTTGGCAAAATTCCCCGAGGGTTTCGATCCGGACATGACATATCATCTGAGAGACAAGGATCCCCCCACCTTAGAGGAAATGCAACAAATAGCCATAAAAGCAGATGCCAACTTAGTAGAAAAAAGGGCCAGGACTAGATCGGAAAGAAAGGTCACATATAAAGATGAGGTCTCCACTTCATCACCTTCCCTAGATCCCAGAATAGATGACTTAGTCAAATCCATGGCCAAAATGTGGGAAAAGATAAATGAAAAGGCGCCTATTAGGGACAACCAGCTAAACCCTCCAAATAGAAACCAAAACCAAAACTTTAGGAGGGAACAGCCCCAAAACAGACCAGGAGAAAATGACCAACAGATTAGGCCACCATTCAATGAAAACTATGTGGAAGAGGATGATAGGGATACAGAACCTCTTGATGAACATCATTTAAACCTCATAGGATCTGATAATGAGAGTGAGGTGTACCTCACAGAAGAAGAACAAGCGTTCTTTTCTCCTGATCAGGATGAGACCAACTATGAAGATCCCGACGACCCTGCCATAGATTTTCAGAATGCCATTATAGAAGCTCACAGGCAATATGACCTTAGAAGAAAAAGAAACCAAGATAATGCCAAGAAAGGTAACTCAGATACTACTAAAGCTCCAGATACCATCCTCAAAAAAGCATCAAGCATTGACAATGTTAAGATTGAGAAAACTGACCAAAACAAAGCTAAAGTTACCCAAGCTAGGCCTCTCTTAGATACTCCTGGTACTTCTACTAAGGTCACCGAAGCAACTATGGCCAACAAAATCCCGAAACAAGGTCAACAAACTCAGAACATAGAGAGGGTCGTGGCTGAAAAAGCTGAAATAAACACATCTAAACTTCAGTTGCCTTTTAGCTTTGAAGGCGAAATCGCCAAGATCAAGATCACCATGCCTCTTACTGAACTCATTGCCCAAAACTCTTATAAATCCCAAGTACTAAAAGTCTTGAATCTAGAAAATGATGCAAACACTGTTAATCTCACTGATAACACTCCTGAAGTATTGTTTGGTCCAAAGGTAGAGGGAAAATTCCAAGAGGGAGCTACTCTTCCATTTTACATTAGCCTAAACATCCATAACCAAATCCTCCACAATGCCATGCTAGACTCCGGCGCCTCGCATAATCTTATGCCGAAGGTAGTAATGGAAAGATTAGGCTTGGAAATCACAAGACCATACAAAGACTTGTATTCATTTGATTCAAGTAGAGTCCAATGCCTGGGTTTGATCAAAGACCTTTGTTACAGTCTGGCCCAAATACCTGCGAAACATCTGATCATGGACATAGTAGTGGCAGACATTCCTCCCAAGTACGGGATGCTTCTATCCAGATCTTGGGGAGCCAAACTCCAAGGGAATATCCAACTGGACATGTCATATGCCACCATTCCTGTGTTTGGCCAGACCAGAATACTCTACCGCGAATCACACATGAAATATATGATTAGTAGTCAAGATAGGCCAGACAACATTCCAATGTGTTCCTTGTGTTCTGACCTGAACTCTTTCATTATGCATATTGATGAAAACATGGAGGAAGAGTCAGAACAAACTAATGTATACTTAGATCCACCACATCAGCTGTCCCAGGTGCCTTATGATGAACTAGACACTCAAAACTACCATGATCATGAACAGTTGTGTCTTGAGGAAAGCAAGTTTTCCCTTTCTGAAGTAGGATTAGAACAAGAAGCACAAACTCTTATGTACTATCAAGCAAATTGCTCTAGTTTTAGTCAAACACCAGCAGTGACTTGTGGAAACTTCTTCCGGGTAAAGGCTTTAGAAGACCTACACATTATAAACCTATTTGGAACCCGGGAGCAAGGGAGTTTAATTTTTCTACCATACCTCAAAGATTTACCATCATGTGACCCTCCTACTGCAAATGAAACTTTGACCATAACCTCAGCAGCTCAACATCTTGAAAAAATGCCAGATAAACTTCTTATGAGCAAAGATGACAGTTGCAATCCCAGCATACCTGAACTACTGAAATTGGCTCATATTCTGTCTTTCCATGAAGAACTTAGAAATGCTAAAATCAGAAATCTCATGCAGAATACCAATTTCTACAGAAAAAACAAGGGAAACTACTGTGTCAATACCTTCCCCTCAAAGAACAACTTTGACAAGAGAAAACACAACAATCTGAAACAAACTGAAATAATCAGGGATAAAACAGATGGCCATAGAGTATGCTTTGATTTTAGAAGTAATATTGCATATCCCTATAATAGAAAATATGCTTTTTCTACCCAAGACCATGGTTTACCAAATAAAAGTGCTTTTAATCATGTACTTTTGCAAGATGATGTTTCAGGTCATGGTCATAAGATTCCCTTGCAAAGTAGACAGCTTAAAGATTTTTTCAAGTTTGCGGGAGGTAGATTTGATTTCAAGTTCAAAATTGCAAAACCACCCAATGTCAGAAATCTGTTCATGAAGGCCATGTTCCCAGTTTTAAATTTCTGCATCTGTGCATACCTTGATGATGTCATTATCTATTTTAAGAATGACCAAGAATACATGCATTACTTGAGGAAATCATACAGTAAGTAAAGGAGTGGAAATCAGATATTCAGAGAGGTACAAAAGGAAGACACTGGGTTGTTTAGAGATTCTTGCATGAATCCCTATGTCATGTTAGAGAGAGAAAATTTCCCAAATTTTTCTTTTCAGGAGTTAAGTGGGACAAGGGTGAGAGGAGATCCTTATGAGGATAAGATGCTTAAATTCCGTCATTTCCAAGATTTTTGAGTCTGAAACACTTTTATTCATTGTACATACCATTGTTTGAAATATTGAAAAAATAGAAAAGTCAAAAACAGTAAAAGATAGAAAAGTCAAAAAACAGTAAAAAAACAGAAAAGAGGGCAAGTGAAGATAGAACAAAGGCCCCATGTTCCAAAAAAGAGTCTTTCAGAAAGCGAGCAAGTCTAAATGCCGCTACTAGTACTTCAATGTCTTGTTCAGCTATCTAGCCTAATCATAGCTGAGCATGTTTAAATTTATTTGCTGATAAGTTAGTGAGTGCCAAGATAGTCAACATTGTGTAAGATTGACTTATCACAGAGCTTAGATTAGGGAGAGATTCTGGTTCCACATGCCTAAAACGGAACCAAAGGGGGAAGCGAGGGATGAAAAACACATTGTACATCTTAGCCCCGCTTGTCTAGTTTCCTTTTGTTGCAGAATAACATTTGTGTGCAGCTTGTCTTTTATGCCGCAAATGCATGACAAATCAGACTGCCTAATCCTGATTTGATCATTTTTGAATTTCATGTTTTAGATTAGAGAATAAAATCCTGTCAAACTGCTTAATCTTGACAGTCGATCTAGTTTTAGGTAGAAAAATGAAGGAGTTCATCAGTTTAATCTGAACTCCCGGCAGATATAAGAGTAGAAATAGATAGGTTCATTTTGCAAAAAGAAAAATATACATTGTCAAAGGGCTGCTAGTTCAAATGCGCCAAAGAGAAGAAAAAATGTTAGGAAAGATAGTGGGGTAGGTAGAAGTATCATTGATGTTAACTATGCTGTCACTTTTCAGAAATAACATCAAAAGAAGGGTGAATTTTGCGCCAATGGATAAGGCACTGGTCTTCATAAGCCAAAGATCTGAATTCTGGACACCTCCTGACGAGGAGCTGCCCTCCCCAAATGGAGCCACTGTTAGCCATCAATATTTTTTACATGTTAGTGATGACTATATCCACAGCTGAATTTTCTAGAAACTGATTTCCTTATGTCAATATGTCATCTAAAAAACCCTCATAAAACTTTTTTCGCCCTTCTACCTTTCAGTCCGCCCATGTCAAAATAAAAACCTCATTATCACTATCCTATCTAGCTTCAGCCCTATTGGTCTGACCATCAGCTCCAAAAGGAAAAGTCCAAGTCTGTTTCAAGAGTCTCCCCTATGTTAGGAAGTGGCGCTTTAAGACATTTTACCTTTGGCAATCATCAAAAAGCCAAAAAGCCTCTATCTGCTACAGACCAACCATGACTGACCTCCCACTCTGCAAATCAAATTGACAAACAGCTCTAAGTCGAGCCACTCACACCCCCTAGGTCTCAGCACTGCTTAAAACACAGTCTCAAACTGATTATTAGGTGTTTCACAGTGTTTTATGGATTCTGCAAAGAACAGGAAATATAACTTCATCTCAGGAGTAAATGCTTGAATCTACAGTTAGAGGAACAGCTGCTTCTAAATGTATCATGAGCCTGAGATATGTCTGCAAAACAGAAAGTCACTCATCAAGACCTTGCAGTTTTCCTTCCAGTATGAAAATCACAGTAAGAAAAGGACACCACTGTCACAGCAAACTGGTAAATTTTCATGGCCTAGAACCTCCTTCATTTACAAGCAGAGGGTTAGGGCGCCTCCTTCATCTACAAGCAGAGGGCGCTGGCCAGTATTGACTTAAAGGATTGCAGAATCCCAGGTTTGCCTTTTACTGAACAGTGAAACAACAACTCCAGGTTTTCTGAGTGAGTGATGATCATAACAGGGATAGAGCTTGAAATATGCAAGATCAAAGGAAAACAGAGTTTGGTCTGATAAAGGAGGTCATTTGAAGTTTTCAAGTCATGTGAATTGATAAACTTTAGAAAGGCATGTCATTAGTAAAAATTCCAATCATAAGCAGCCTGCTTGTCCACAAGATCAAATTGAAGAGATGTTGACAGATCATGTCATCACCCAGGCAGAAGGAAAGGTGTTTTGTTTTTCAAAAGGCACTGACCTCCATAGTCACAGAGACTATCCTTCAAATAATTTGTCATGAGATGACCAAAACAAATGGTGACATTTCAGTCACCCTCAGAACAGTACAGTGAGACAATGACATTTTGACTAGGGTTTTTCTGAAGCATAGTGGTGATTGCAAGCAGAGGTGACAGTATTGATGTTCTTTTTAAAGTTGGTTGCTTACCATCATAATCCAAGAAAATCCTTGTCATGCAGCATTATCAAATAATCTCCAGATGTATCGGTAAAGGGCCTCTCACGTTTATGAATGGATAGCCAAAGCATTGCAGTTGTTGAAAAATGATTGATCTAGAAATCTTGAGTGGAAAGATACAAAGAAAGTAAATGAAGTCATTCTGCAGAGAGGCGATTTCCTTAGGGGAAGAGGCCACACAGTCACCTCACTGTCACATGCCAAGAAGTCTAAAGGGAACTCCTCTTAAGTAAACAGAGAAAAATATTATGACTGGATGTAGCCAAAATATGGCACTTGCAATCAAAGAAGGAGCTCATAAATCGCCTGGAAGCAGCAATTATCAAACAAGTTGGAAGAGCACAGGCCATCTCCTGTTAAGTAACAAAACAGCTTTCAAATGCTTTTTGACAGATTTTGGATGGTTTTTCCTTGTTAAAATATCACCTAAAGTGTCAAAGCAGGGGACAGAGTTGAGCTTTGGAAAGGTTCTATTACAAAAAGACCAATGCACTAGTCAAAGCAATTGATAACTGTGTTTCCCAGAGACCTGTTTTTTTCCTGCTTCATAAAAGTTCCCCTTTCAGAATATATATCACAAATGATGGGAGGCATTTCAGGTTTTGTTCCCAAAAGACATAAAAGTGTAGGTATAGGCAAGGAAGTTGTTTTCATGGACAGTCAGTGTTATGGATAGTTTGAAACAAAACAAGTTTCCAGTATTCAATAAACAGAGATGATATAAAGATTATTGAATTATTTTCAAAAGTTTGAAGTTCGATGTTCATCACCCAAAGAACAAAAAACTGGAAGTCACTTTTCTACCACCTGTGCATAAAACAGAGTTCTGGCTTTAAGCTATATTTGTTTTCATAAAGGGGTTGGTCCATGATTAGACGGTCCAAAAGCATCGAAAATCTTCAAATGCATGCACAGATTATGAATTCAGTTTTGCAAATACACCAAGGTTGTTGGTAAAAGGATCAAAAGGGCTTTAAACGCCTTACAAAATCCAACCAAACATTTTCATTTTACATTTAAAAAGCAGAAGTGACCGTTGCAGATTTTGAAACGACATAAGGGCAAGGTCGAGGGGGAATGTGCACTTTCAAAATCACAAGTAAAGTTTCCTCCATGTTCTCAGCACCACAGCAAAGAAGACCGGAGCAAGCCTTAGCATTCTGCACACATTTTCAGGGTTGAGCGATCGCGCGACGGGCCTGGAAAACCGCGCGACGCGCCTGGAGGCGATTTTACACAGGCAGCCCGTGTACGCGCGACGCGCCTGTACACGGCGCCCGACTGCCCGACCCGACAACTTTTTTGGCGCGGCACTCCAAGGCATCAGCACGTCGCTCACCTTCTTTGACCTTTTTAAGCCATTCAACGCCTCGGATCCGGACTAAACTCGTCAGTGAGCCCCTCCATTATATTCTCAAGGTATTCTCATATGCATTCTCACTTCTTGAAACCAACTGCTAAGTGACATAAAGTTTTAAAAACCCTGTTTGTTTAGCTATGGTGTGAGACAAATTGTCGAGATTGACCTAGTTTATATCAACATATATGTTAAAAAGATGCCCAGCAAAGTGAGGGTCAAAATCAAGAGAATGGCTTGACCTCGTTTCTTCTGCTACATCACCATATCTATTATTAGGCTATGTGATATTTCGAAGTATAAAACTGTGATAAGGTGTTATGTATGGTATTTGGGGCACCTACAGGAAAAGGTTGGTTTTGAGACTAAGGGCAGCTTGTTTAGTCTTCAAAACATCGAAGGGCAGAGGTTTTTCCTATAAAGAACTGTGTTTTGATTAAAGGAGAGTTTGTTATAAAGAGACGGGGTTTAGGTCTAAACAGAAACCTTTCACACTATCCTAAAAACATTGCCATATTGTTAAAATAGTGAAGTGCACTCAGAAAAAGGGGTTTTTGACAAAGGGTTGTTTATAAGTTGAAAGACCACAGGGTAAGGCTGCTCCTGCTCCTCATACAAAGACAGTTTCGTGGTGTAGCTGCTTGATTGACTTTGGGTGTTCATGCTTGTTTGATAAACAGATGTCAGGTTGAAACAAAGGATTTTTTCCACAAAGGCTAGGGTTACATGTATAAGGGGCCCTTGACTGTTTTGAAAAAGAAAACTCACATAAGATTCTGCCCAAAAGCTTTGTAGTCTTTGAAAATATCTGTCATCTTGGCTCAGGATTATGCCAGTGACTGTTTATTAGCACTAAGGGTTGATTTCACATATGCAAGTTAGTTCAATGTTGGCACACTTATACAGGGCAGAGTTTTTAATGATTGCAAAATTTACTATGGAAAGGAGTAAGAGGTATTGAGTAACATCTTAAAACTCACAAGAGCAAGGGAGTGATCAAAGCACTTCTCACAACAAACTCCTTCTAGTGATACGCCTTCTTTTCACTATATTATATCATATTGAAAAATTGTTTCTGCGACATATTTTCAAGGTGTAGGGTCACTTTCTGAAGGAAAGGGTTTTAATGATTGAGTTTTGTCTTAGAGACACAAATGCAGAAGTGTGTCGATTGGCCTCTAACGAACTCACAGAAGAATGATTTCTTGCTCTTAATTATCACAGGAAATCTACATTGGTCTGTCTCATCTTTTACTATATGGTGTCCTATTGAGGAATACGCACAGCTGGGGCACACTCAAGGTAGAAGGCTAGTTTTAAGAGAACGGGAGGTTGTGTATTACAAAGACACTTGTTCTGAAACCATCCAAATCACATTATTTATCTGTCCAAGCAGCATATTGACACAGTTTGACTCCAGCAGGGCATTTACACACAGTGAAGGCAATTTGCCTCTTCCAAAGCATATTCAGGTCAAAATGCCTCCAAGGCAAGACAACAGGAGCGGTCCACATAAAAGATATGAGCCCATCACCACAGAAGAGATTAATGCTCATCCATTTGTACTTTTCAACTTCCATGAAGTAGGCTGCCTCGATTTCTACCAGAAGATAGAAGAAGTCAAGATTTTTTCACCATTAACACACTTGTGCGCCCTGAGATTCAAAGAAAAACACTTCCAAGTGGCAGATCTTGATTTCAAAATTTCTCCAAGGTATGTGTCCAAGGCCACCAAGATCTCGTATCATGGCGAAAAATGGTTTAAAAAAGCTCATCTCGACTTAGAGGATTACAAACCTTTCATCAAGCCTGAACATAGAGAGGTTGTCACTGCTATTTTCCCTTTTTCATATCTCCTTGATAGCTATGCTCCGCTTATGAAAGTCATAATGAAATATTTCACATGTGAAGGGACGTTTAATCGAATTTATGCCTACCATGTCCGATTATTGATGCACTTTACTAGAAGCAGGCAACTAAACCTCCCTTACTTTTTGTTCAAGAGCATAGAGAAAATGGCATCTACTGTCCAAAAGAAGGCCTCACCTCAGCAAATCCCTTCTCTTTTTCATCATTCTTTGATCAAGATTATCTTCCTATACCAGCTAGAGAAGAAAGAGGTCTCATGGGATTTATTCATCAGCCATCCAGATTTTGCCACTGTTCCTCCTGCCCATATTTCTCCTACTCAGCCTTTCCATCGCCCAGTGCCTTTGTCCAGTAGGCCTACTCCTAGAAGGCTCAGAATGACTCTTTGGACGGCCGATCGCGGGAGAAGGAGAGGGCGGGTGAACGGCGGCAAGAAGAAGGGATGAGGGACAACGGCGAGATAGAGGATGAAGGACATCGAGTCCATGATGAGGAAACGGCGGATAGTTGATGAAGGACGGCGAGGTCCATGATGAGGAACAACGGTGATATACATTGAGGACGGCGGCGATTAGATGATGATGAAGACGGCCCGGGTGCCGGAAGAAGAACAGCAAGTTGGGCGGGAAAGTTGAGGCCTCTTGAGCCACAGAATTGGAAAAAGCCTTGATAGAGAAGCAAACTAATGTTGACAAACGGGGCGGCCAGGTGAGCAATAAAGGACAGATATCCCGAGCGGCCTCGAAGACGACCAGTTCAAAAAGATGTCAAAGGTAAATCAGTTGTTACTCCTCCTCTCAAAGTAACAAAGCTCAGCACAACAAGCGAAAGAGGGACTAAAGCTACCACCCTAACAGTGACAAAGATTGTTCCTAGCAAGAGGAAATTGCCCAAAAAGACACCTTCTAGTATGCCAAGGAGAAAAAGCGCCAGATTGGCTTTCAAAGGTAAAAGCAAAGTTGGGGAAAGTACAAAGCATGGAGGTGAATTAGCTATTATCCCTATCCAAAGCGATGATAGTGATAATGAGGCCCGCCTTCTTGAAAATCTCTTAATCCATAAGGAAGGGCAAATTGAGGCATTAGAGCAAGATCTTCAAAGGGCAAGGAATTTCAACCACTTTTTGGAGATTGAAAACAAACAAATGAATGTGCACACAGCTGTTCATGAGGCACGGGTGATTAAGTATAAGAAAGAGGCAGCAAAAGCACAAGCAAGAATTGAAGAGCTCATTGGAGAGTTTGATGATGAAGAGGAAGAAGACCAGCCTAGGCGGAAGAGGCCTAGGACCATCGGGCTCAAAAGAGCCTTAGAAAAGCAGAGAGCAGAAGAGCAAGCCCAGCTCCAAGCCTTTCCTCTCACTGCACTCCTTGAGCAGGAAATTGAAGAAAACAAAGAGGCTTGGCTTGAAAGAGCTAACAAGAATTTGGAAATGAAGCTTGAGAGGGCAAATAGAGATTTAGAGCTGCAGAGGAAGAGGACACATCACTTCCAAAAACTGAATCAGTTTGCCCGGCGCAAACTAAAGGCAGCCCAAGAGAAATTGAAGAAGGCAAGGGGGAAGCGCCTAGCACGGAAAGAAAGGAAAAGCATATCAGCCCTTGATATTTTTGCCTCAGCTTCAGAGCATGTTGCTATGGACCCTTGAGGGTCATGCATGCCAATTTTGGGCCTTTTTCGGCAACTTTTTGTTTTTTGGCATTTTTTGGGTTTTTGGTCGAAAACTCATAAATTCACCATTTCAGTTTGAGGAGTTTTCAAGGGAGGGGGATGATACCGATGGATGCCATAATTCTATGAGCAGGTCTCCAGCGATTTTCAGAGCATTTGGAGATCATTCGCCCCCTCGAATTGGCGAAAAATGCCCTCTTTTTGCACGTTCTGCCCGTCATATCAGCAGTCTGCTATTTCCTGGTTTTTTACACACAGGTACAGTTTTGGATGACTTCTAGGCCTCAGATTGAGATATTTTCAATTGCGCCGGAAAGTAGACACAGAGAGATTTCCAACGAGCTATAATGAGCCTCGTTTCGACACCAGGAAGGCTGCCAATTGCCTCCAGCAAGTCAGGGGACCTTTTTAAGGTTAAGGTTAAACTTAAGACCCATAATTGTAACCTTCACCCTTAACCTTAACTTAACCTTAACCTTAACCTTAACCTTAACCTTCCCCTAACCCTAACCTTAAAATTAACTTGAACCTTAACCCTAACCTTAACCTTAACCTTAACCTTCCCCTAACCCTAACCTTAAACTTAACCTGAACCTTAACCCTAACCTTAACCTTAACCTAACATCAACCTTGAATTTACCCTTAACCTGACTAAACCCGTAACCTTTACCTTAACCTTGATCTTAATTATAACCTAAACCTAACCTTAACCAAATCCTTAACCTTAACCTTAATCTTCCCATAACCATAACCTTAACCTTAACCTTGACTTTACCAAGGTTAGGGTTAGGTTATATTTAAGGTCGATGTTAGGTTAAGGTTAAGGTTAGGTAAAGGTTAAGATTATGTTAAGCTTAGGTAAGGTTAAGGGTGAAGGTTAAGTTTAAGGTCAAGGTTAAGGTTAAGGATATGATAAGGTTAAGTTTAATGTTATGGGAAGGTTAAGGTTAAGGTTAAGGTTAATGGGGTGAGGTTAAGGTTAAGGTTAAGGGTAAGGTCAAGGTTAAGGTTATGGTTATGGGAAGGTTAAGGTTAAGGTTAAGGTTAGGTTAGGGTTGAGGTTAGATAAAGGTTACAGGTTTCGTCAGGTTAAGATTAAGGTTAAGGTTAAGGTTATGGTTATGGTTAAGGTTAAGGTTAAGGTTATGGTTAAGGTTATGGTTATGGGAAGGTTAAAGTTAAGGTTAAGGTTAGGTTACGGTTAAGATTAGGTAAAGGTTACAGGTTTAGTCAAGTTAAGGTTAATGTTAAGGTTAAGGTTAGGGTTAAGGTTACAGTTAAGGTTAAGGTTAAGAATTTGGTCAAGGTTAGGGTAAAGGTTCAGGTTAAGCTTAAGGTTAAGAATTTGGTCAAGGTTATGGTTATGGTTAAGCTTAAGCTTAAGGTTAAGGTTAAGTTGGTAAGGTTAAGTTTAAGGTTAGGGTTAAGGTTAGGGGAAGGTTAAGCTTAAGGTTAAGGTTAAGGTTAAATTTTTGGTCAAGGTTAGGGTTAGTTTATAGTTAAGGCTAAGGTTAAGGTTAAGTTTACGGGTTTAGTGAGGTTAAGGTTAAGGTTAAGGGTTTGGTCAAGGTTAGGGGTAGGTTATAGTTAAGTTTAAGGTTAAGGTTACGAATTTAGTAAGGTTAAGGTTAAATTTAAGGGTTTGAACCTTTACCCTAACCTTAACCTTAACCTTAACCAAACCCTTAACCTTGAACAAACCCTTAACCTTAACCTTAACCTTAACCTTAACTTAACCTTAACCTTAAACTTAACCTTTCCATAACCATAACCTTAACCTTAACCTAACCTTAACCTTACCATTAACCTTAACCTAACCCTAACCTTAACTATAACCTAACCCTAGCCTTACCCTAACCATAACCTTAACTATAACCTAACCCTAACCTTAACCTTACCCTTAACCTAACATTAACCTTGACCTTGACCTCAACCTTGAAATTAACCTTAACCTTAACCTTGACCTTAACATTAACTTTAACTATAACCTAACCTAACCCTTACCTTAACTATTACCTAACCCTAACCTTGACCAAACCCTTAACTTTAACCTTAACTTTAACCTTAACCTAACGTTAACCTTAACCTTAATCTTAACCTTCCCATAACCATAACCTTAACCATCACATTAAGCTTTACCTTGACTTTACCCTTAACCTAACCTTAAACCCTTAACCTTAACCTTAACCTTCCCATAACCATAACCTTAACCTTGACTTTTCCCTTAACCTAACCTTAAATTTAATCATAACCTAACCCTAACCTTCACTAAACCTTAACCTTAACTTAAACTTAACCTTAACCTTAACCTTTCCCTAACCTTAACATTAACCTTAACCTTCCCCTAACCATAACCTTAACCTTAATGTTCCCATAACTATAACCTTAACCTTAACCTTGACCTTACCCCTGAACTTACCCTTGACCTTAACTTTGACCTTGACCTTAACCTTACCCTTAAACTTATCTTAAACTTAACCTAACCTTATCTTAACTTTACAATTAACATTACCTTAACCATAACCTTAACCTAACCTTAACCTTAACCTTTCCCTTAACCTTACCTTCAACTTACCTTAACAATAACCTTAACCTTAACATTATCCTAACCTTAACCTTGACTTTACCCTTAACGTAAGCTTAAAAATAACCTTATCTTTACCCTTAACCTTAACCTTAACCTTACTTAACCTTAACCATAACCTTAACCTTAACTTAACTATAACCTTAACCTTCACCTTAACCTTAACCTTAACCTTGACTTTACCCTTAACTTAACCTTAACCTAACCTTAACCTTAACTTAACCTTAACCTTAACCTTCACCTTAACCTTACCCCCTTAACCTTAAACTTGACTTTACCTTAACCTAACCTTAACTATTACCTGACCCTAACATTAACTATAATCTAACCCTAACCTTAGCCTTAACCTTAACCTTAACTAAACCTAACCCTTCGCATTAACCTTTACCCTAACCTTAACTATAACCTAACCCTAACCTAACCTTAACCTAACCCTAACCTTAACCTAACTTAACGTTAAGGGTAAGATAAGGTTAAGGTTAAGGTTAAGGTTAAGGTCAAGGTCAAGTCTAAGGTTAAGGTTAAAGTCAAGGTTAAGGGTAAAGTAAAGGTCAAGGTTAGGGGTAGGTTATAGTTAAGGTTAAAGTTAGGTTAAGGGTAAAGTCAAGGTTAAGGTTAAGGGTTACGCCTTGACTTTACACTTAACTTAACCTTAACCTTAACTATAACCTAACCCTAACCTTAACCTTAACCTTCACCTAAACCTTTACTTTGACTTTACCCTTAACCTAACCTTAACCCGTTAACCTTAACCTTAACCTTCCCATAACCATAACCATAACCTTGAATTTAACTTTAACCTAACCTTAACATTAACCATAACCTAACCCTAACCTTGACCAAACCTTAACCTTAACCTTCCCCTAACCTTAACCCTAACCTTAAGCTTAAGCTTAACCTTCCCCTAACCATAACCTTAAACTTAATATTTCTATAACCATAACCTTAACCTTAACCTTGACCTTACCCTTACCCTTATAATTATCTTAACCTTAGCCTAACTTTGACCTTAACCTTACCGTTAAAATTATCTTAACCTTAATCTAACCTTAAACGTAACTTTACATTTAACCTTACCTTAGCCATAACCTTAACCTAAACTTAACATTAACCTTATCTTAACCATAACCTTAAGCTTAAGCTTATCCTAACCTTAATCTTGACTTTACCCTTAACGTAACCTTAACCATAACCATTAATTTATCCTTAACCTTAACATTAAACATAACCATAACCTTAACCTTAACTTAACTTAACTATAACCTTAACCTTAACCTTGACTTTACCATTAACTTAACCTTAACCTAACCTTAACCTTAACTTTAACCTTAACCTTCAACTTAACCTTACCACCTTAAACTTAACCTTAACCTTAACCTTGACTTTACCTTAACCTTACCTTAACCCGTTAACCTTAACCTTAACCTAACCCTTAAGCTTAAGCTTAAGCTTAAACTTAACTTAACCTTAACCTTAACCTAACCTTAACTATAACCTAACCCAAACCTTGACCAAACCTTACCCTTAAGGTCAAGTTTAAGGTTAAGGTTAGGATAAGGGTTTGTTCAAGGTTAGGGTTAGATTATAGTGAAGGTTAAGGTTAAGTTAAGTGTAAAGTCAAGGCGTAACCCTTAACCTTAACCTTGACTTTACACCCTTAATCTAACCTTAACCTTAACCTTGACATTACCCTTAACCTAAACTTAACCTTAACTATAACCTACCCTAATCTTGACCTTTACTTTACCCTTAACCTTGACTTTAACCTTAACCTTAGAATTGACCTTGACCTTAACCTAACCTTAACCTTAACCTTATCTTACCCTTAACCTTAACCTTCCCAAACCCTTAACCTTAAACTAAACCTTAACCTTAAACTTATCCTTACCCTGACTAAACCCATAACCTTAACCCTAACCTTAACCTAACCTTAACCTTATCTTAACCTTCACCTTAACCTTCACCTTAACCTTAACTTTGGTTAGGTAAAGTCAAGGTTAAGGTTACTTTAAGGGTAAAGTCAAGGTTAAGGTTAGGGTTAGGTTATAGTTAAGGTTAAGGTTAAGGTTATAGGTTAAGGTTACCTAAACTTAACCTAACCTTAACCTTGACCTTAACTATAACCTAACCCTAACCTTGACCAAATCCTCAACCTTCACTTTAACCTTAACCTTAACTATAACCTAACCCTAACCTTAACCTTAACCTTAACCTAACCTTAACCTTGACCTTAACTATAACCTAACCCTAACCTTGACCTTAACCTTAACCTTAACCTTCGCATAACCATAACCTTAACCTTGACGTTACCCTTAACCTAATCTTAACCTTAACCTAACCTTAACCTTAACCTTAACTTTAAATTTTCCCTAACCTTGACCAAATCCTTAACCTTAACCTTAACCTTTGCTTTACCCTTAACCTTAACCTTGACTTTGACCTTTACCTTAAGTTGACCTTATCTTACACTTAACCTAACCTTAACCTTAACTATAACCTAACCCTAACATTGACCAAAACCTTAACCTTAACATTAAGACTTAACCTTAGCCTTGACCAAACCCTTACCTTAACCTTCCCCTAACCTTAAACTTAACTTTACCCTTAACCCTAACCTTAACCTAACTAAACCCGTAACTTTAACCTTAACCTTACCCTTAACCTTCACCATAACCTTAACTTTACCCTTAAGCTTCACCTTACCCTTAACTTTCATCTTAACCTTAAACTTAACCTTACTAAACCCCTAACCTTAACCTTAAACTTAACTTTACCCTTAACCTTGACCTTACCCTTAACCTTCACCTTAAACTTAACCTTAAACTTGACCAAACCCTTAAACTGACTAAACTCGTAACCTAAGGGTAAATTTAATGTTAAGGTTAGGGTTAAGTTTCAGGTTAAGGTTAGCTTAAGGTTAACCTTGACCTTGACCTTAACCTTAACCTTAACCTTGATCTTAACTACAAACTAACCTTAACTTTAACCATAACCTTAACTTTACCCTTAAACTAACCGTAAACTTAACCTTAACCATAACCTTAACCTTAACCTTGACCTTAACCTTAACCTTACCCGTAATCTTCATAGTTAACCTTAACCTAACCCTAACCTTGACCAAACCCTTAACCTTAACCTTAACCTGACTAAACCCTTAACCTTGACCTACCATAACCTTAACCTTACCTTAACCTAACTTAACTTTGATCTTAACCTTAACCTTAATCATAGCCTTAAGCTTAAGCTTAACCTTACCTTAACCATAACCTTAACCTTAACCTTAACCTAACCTTACCCTAACCATAACCTGAACTTTACCCTTAACGTAACGTTAACCTTGACCTTAAGGTTAGGGTTACGTTAAGGGTAAATTTAAGGTTAAGGTTAGGTTAAGGTTAAGGTTAAGGTTAGATTAAGGGTAAGGTTAAAGTTAAGGTCAAGGTTCAGGTCAAGGTTAGGGTTAAGAGTTAAGGTTAAGGGTAAGGTTAAGGTTAAGGTTAGGGGAAGATTAAGGTTAAGGTTTTAGTTAAGGTTAACATTAGGTTAAGGTTAGGGTTAAGGTTACGAGTTTATTCAAGTTAAGGTTAAGGCTTACCTGCTTAACCTTAACCTTAAACTAACTATAACATTACCTTATCCTAACTTAACCTTAACCTTGACATTGACCGTAACCTTAACTTTAACTTTACCCTAAACTTAACGGTTTAGTCAAGGTTAAGGTTAAGGGTTTGGTCAAGTTTAGAGCTAGGTTATAGTTAAAGTCAAGGTTAAGGTTAGGTTAAGGTTAAGGTTAAGTTAAGGTTAGCTTTAAGGGTTTGGTCAAGGTTAGGGTTAGGTTATAGTTAAATTTAAAGTTAAGGTCAAGGTTAAGGTTAAGGGTTTGGTCAAGGTTAGGTTAGGTTATAGTGTAGGTTAAGCTTAAGTTAAGGGTAAAGTCAAGGTTAAGGTTAGGTTAAGGGTAAAGTTAAGGTTAATGTTAAGGTTTTTTCAAGGTTAGGGTTAGGTTATAGGTAAGGTTAAGATAAGGTTAAGCTTAGGTTTGTTAGCCATCAGTATTTTTTACATGTTAGTGATGACTATATCCACAGCTGAGTTTTCTAGAAACTGATTTCCTTATGTCAATATGTCATCTAAAAAACCCTCATAAAACTTTTTTCGCCCTTCTACCTTTCAGTCCGCCCATGTCAAAATAAAAACCTCATTATCACTATCCTATCTAGCTTCAGCCCTATTGGTCTGCCCATCAGCTCTAAAAAGAAAAGTCCAAGTCTGTTTCAAGAGTCTCCCCTATGTTAGGAAGTGGCGCTTTAAGACATTTTACCTTTGGCAAGCATCAAAAAGCCAAAAAAAACTCCATCTGCTATAGACAGCAAAGTGACCTCCTGCCGCAAGTAAAATTGACAAAAAACGACTCTGAAGTCGCGCCACTCACACCCCCTAGGTCTCGACCTTACTTAAAACACGATCAAAAAATTTGAATTATTAGGTGTTTCACAGTATTTTATGGGTTCTGCAAAGAACAGGAAATATAACTTCATCTCAGGAGGAAATGCTTGAATCTACAGTTAGAGGAACAGCTGCTTCCAAATGTATCATGAGCCTGAGATATATCTGCAAAACAGAAATTCACTCATCAAGACCTTGCAGTTTTCCTTCCAGCATGAAAATCACAGTAAGAAAGGGGACACCACTGTCACAGCAAACTGGTAAATTGTCATGGCCCAGAACCTCCTTCATTTACAAGCAGAGAGTTAGGGCGCCTCCTTCATCTACAAGCAGAGGGCGCTGGCCAGTATTGACTTAAAGGATTGCAGAAGTCCAGGTTTGCCTTTTTACTGAGCAGTGAAACAATATCTTCAGGTTTTATGAATATGAGTGATGATCATAACAGGGACAGAGTCTGAAATATGCAAGTTCAAAGGAAAGCAGAGTTTGGTCTGATAAAGGAGGTCATTTGAAGTTTTCAAATTATGTGAATTATTAAACTTTAGAAAGGCAGGTCATTAGTAAAAATTCCAATCATAAGCAGCCTGCTTGTCCACAAGATCAAATTGAAGAGGCGCTGACAAAACATGTCATTACACATGCAGAAGGAAAGGTGTTTTGTTTTTCAAAAGGCACTGACCTCCATAGTCACAGAGACTATCCTTCAAATAATTTTTCATGAGATAACCAAAACAAATGATGACATTTCAGTCACCCTCAGAGCAGTACAGTGAGACAATGACATTTTGGCTAGGGTTTTTCTGAAGCATAGTGGTGATTGCAAGCAGAGGTGACAATATTGATGTTCTTTTTAAGTTGGTTGCTTACCATCATAATCCAAGAAAATCCTTGTCATGCAGCATTATCAAATAATCTCCAGATAATTTGCTCAGTAAAGGGCCTCCTCCGTTTATGAGCAGATGGCCAAAGCATTGCAGGTTGTTGAAAACTGATTGATCTAAAGTGCAGTGGAAAGATACAAAGAAAGTAAATAGAAGTCATTGCACAGGGCGGTTTCCTTAGAGGAAGAGGCCACACAGTCACCTCATTGTCCCATGCCAAGAAGTCTAAAGGGAGCTCCTTTTGAGTTAACAGAGAAATATAGTATGAAAGCATGCAACCAAAAGATGACACTTACAGTCCAGGGAGAAGCTTCTGAAATACGCACCGGAAGCGACAATCATCGAACAAATTGGAAAAACAAAAAAACAAGGCCATCTCTGTTGGATGTTAAATGACAAAACAGTTGTCAAGGCTTTTCAAAATGCTCTTTGACACATTCTGAGTGATTTTCTTTAAATTATCACCAAGAAGGTAAAATAGTGGACAAAGTTGAGCTATAGAATGGCTCTATTACAAAAAGGTCAATGCACTGGTCAAAGAAAAATGATAATTGTTTCGAAGAGACCTGTTCTTCTTGCTTCATGATTTCCTCCTTTCAGAATATACATCACAAGTAATGAGAGGCATTTCAGGTTTAATTCCCAGGATGGACATGGTGAATAAGTATACCAGTTTATGTATAGGCAAAGAAGTTGTTTTCATGGACAGTCAGTGTTATGGATAGTTTTCCAGTATTCAATAAACAGAGATGATATGAAGGTTGTGGAGCTATTTTTCAAAGTTTAAAAGTTCGGTGTTGAAATGTCCCCCAAAGGACAAAGCTGGAAAAAATCACCCTTTGAAACAACTGTGTATAAAACAAAGTTCTGGGTTTAAGATATTTTTGTTTTCATAAAGGGGTTGGTCCATTGATTAGACAGTCCAAAAGCATCGAAAACCTTCAAATGCATGCGAGAGATTATGAATTCAGTTTTGCAAATACCAAGGTTGTTGGTAAAAGGATCAAAAGGGCTTTAAACGCATTACAAAAGCCAGCCAAACATTTTCCTTTTACATTTAAAAAATAGAAGTGACTGTTGCAGATTTTGAAATGACATAAGGGAAAAGTCGAGGGGGAATGTGCACTTTCAAAATCACAAGTAAAGTTTCCTCCATGTTCTCAGCACCACAGCAAAGAAGACCGGAGCAAGCCTTAGCATTCTGCACACATTTTCAGGGTTGAGCGATCGCGCGACGGGCCTGGAAAACTGCGCGACACGCCTGGAGGCAACTTTACAAAGGCATCCCGTGTACGCGCGATGCGCCTGTACAGTTGCGTGACACGCCTGTACACGGCGCCCGACTGCCCGACCCGACAACTTTTTCGGCACGGCACTCCGAGAGATCAGCACGTCGCTCGCCTTCTTTGGCCCTGTTAAGCCATTTAACGCCTCCAAAGCTAGACTAAACTCGTCATTGAACCCCTCCATTATATTATCAAGGTATTCCCATATGCATTCTCACTTCTTGAAACCAATTGCTAAGTGACATAAAGTTTTAAAAAAAAAGCCCTATTTGTTTAGCTATGGTGTGAGATAAATTGTCGAGACTGACCTAGTTTATATCAACATATATGTTAAGAATATGCCCAACAAAGTGAGGGTCAAAATCAAGAGAATGGCTTGACTTCGTTTTCTCTGCTACATCACCATATCTGTCATTAGGCTATGTGATAGTTCGAAGTATAAAACTGTGATAAGATGTTATGTATGGTATTTTGGGCACCTACAGGAAAAGGTTGGTTTTGAGACTAAGAGCAGCTTGTTTAGTCTTCAAAACATCGAAGGGCAGAGGTTTTTCCTATAAAGAACTGTGTTTTGATTAAAAGGAGAGTTTGTTATAAAGAGACAGGGTTTAGGTCTAAACAGAAACCTTTCACACTGTCCTCAAAACATTGCCATATTGTTAAAACAGTGAAGTGCACTCAGAAAAAAAGGGTTTTTGACAAAGGGCTGTTTATAAGTTGAAAAACCACAGGGTAAGGCTGCTCCTGCTCCTCATACAAAGACAGTTTTCATGGTGTAGCTGCTTGATTGACTTTGGGTGTTCATGCTTGTTTGATAAATAGATGTCAGGTTGAAACAAAGGATTTTTTCTACAAAGGCTAGGGTTACATTCATAAGGAGCCATTGATTGTTTTGAAAGGAGAAAAATCACATAACCTCTGCCTAAAAACTTTGGAGTCTTTCAAACTCTGTCATCTTTGCTCAGGACTATTACAGTGACTGCTTAAATAGCACTAAGGGTTGATTTCACATATTCAAGTTAGTTCAATGTTGGCACACTTATACAAGGCAGAGTTTTTAAATGATTGCAAAATTTACTATGGAAAGGAGTAAGAGGTATTGAGTGACATCTTAAAACTCACAAGAAAAGGGTGATCAAAGCACTTCTCACAGCAAACTCCTTCTAGCAGTCTGCCCTTCTTTTCACTATATTATATCATATTGAAAAATGGTTTACTGAGATATTTTCAAGGTGTAGGGCCACTTTCTGAAGAGCAGGGTTTTAATGATTGAGTTTTGTCTTGGAGACACAAATACACGTGTGTTGATTGGCCTCTAACAAACTCACAAGAAGAATGATTTCTTAACACTGTATACAGGAAATCTACACAGTAGTCTGTCTCATCTTTACTATATGGTGTCCTATTGAGGAATCTGCCTGGCTGAGGTACACTCAAAGGTAGAAGGCTAGTTTTAAGAGAACAAGAGGTTGTGTATTACAAAGACACTTGTTGCAAACCATCCACCTCACGTTGTCTCTCTGTCAAAGCAGTAAAGTGACACAGTTTGATTCCAGCAGGGCATTTTTACACACAGTAAAGGCAGTTTACCTCTTCCAAAGCATTTTCAGGTCAGAATGCCTTCAAGGCAAGACAGCAGGAGCGTTCCACATAAAAGATATGAGCCCATCTCTACAGAAGAGATTAATGCTCATCCATCTGTACTTTTCAACTTCCATGAAGTAGGTTTCTTTGATTTCTGCCAGAAGATAGAAGTCAAGAGTTTTTCGCCATTAACACACTTGTGCGCCCTGAGATTCGAAGAAAAACACTTCCAAGTGGCGGGTCTTGATTTCAAAATTTCTCCAAGGTATGTGTCCAAGGCCACCAAGATCCCGTATCATGGCGAAAAATGGTTTAAACAAGCTCATCTTGACTTAGAGGATTACAAACCTTTCATCAAGCCTGAACATAAAGAGGCTGTCACTGCTATCTTCCCTTTTTCATATCTCCTTGAAAGCTATGCTCCGCTTATGAAAGTCATCATGAAATATTTCACTTGTGAAGGGAGGTTTAATCGAATTTATGCCTACCATGTCCGATTATTGATGCATTTTACTAGAAGCAGGCAACTAAACCTCCCTTACTTTTTGTTCAAAAGCATAGAGAAAATGGCATCCACTGTCCAAAAGAAGGCCCCACCTCAGCAAATCCCTTCTCTTTTTCATCATTCTTTGATCAAGATTATCTTCCTATACCAGCTAGAGAAGAAAGAGGTTTTATGGGATTTATTCATCAGCCATCCAGATTTTGCCACTGTTCCTCCTGCCCATATTTCTCCTACTCAGCCTGTCCATCGCCCAGTGCCTTTGTCCAGTAGGCCTACTCCTAGAAGGCTCAGAATGACTACTGGACAGCTAAGTCAACAGGAGGAGGGAGAGGGCAGTAGACAGCAGGTCCATGATGAGGGACAGCAGCAGATAGTTGATGAAGGACAACAGGTCCATGATGAGGAACAACAGTTGGTACACATTGAGGGACATCAGCAGACAGCAGTTGAAGAACAGCAGAAGATGCAAGATGAAGAACAACAGGTTGGGCAGGAAGTTGAGTCACCTTTTGAGCCACAAATTGGACAAGACATTGATGAAGAACAACAAGCTAATGTTGGCGAACAGGGGCAGCCAAGTGAACAGCCAGGAGAAGATATCCATCAGCCTCAAGAAGGGCAGCCAGTTCAGGAAGATGTTAAAGGTAAATCAGTTGTGCATCCTCCTCTCAAAGTAACAAAGCTCAGCACAGCAGGGAAAAGAGGGACTAAATCTGCCACCCTAACAGTGACAAAGATTGTTCCTAGCAAGAGGAAATTGCCCAAAAAGACACCTTCTAGTATGCCAAGGAGGAAAAGCGCCAGATTGGCTTTCAAAGGTAAAAGCAAAGTTGGGGAAAGTACAAAACATGGAGGTGAATTAGCTATTATCCCTATCCAAAGCGATGATAGTGACAATGAGGCCCGCCTTCTTGAAAATCTCTTAATCCATAAGGAAGGGCAAATTCAGGCATTAGAGCAAGATCTTCAAAGGGCAAGGAATTTCAACCACTTTTTGGAGATTGAAAACAAACAGATGAATGTGCACACAGCTGTTCATGAGGCACGGGTGATTAAGTATAAGAAAGAGGCAGCTAAGGCGCAAGCAAGAATTGAAAAGCTCATTGGTGAGTTTGATGATGAAGAGGAGGAAGACCAGCCTAGGCGGAAGAGGCCTAGGACCATCGGGCTTAAAAGAGCCTTGGAAAAGCAGAGAGCAGAAGAGCAAGCCCAGCTCCAAGCCTTTCCCCTCACTGCACTCCTTGAGCAGGAAATTGAGGAAAACAAAGAGGCTTGGCTTGAAAGAGCTAACAAGCATTTGGAAATGAAGCTTGAGAGGGCGAATAGAGATTTAGAGCTGCAGAGGAAGAGGACACATCACTTCCAAAAGCTAAATCAGTTTGCCCGGCGCAAACTAAAGGCAGCCCAAGAGAAATTGAAGAAGGCAAAGGGGAAGCGCCTAGCACGGAAAGAAGGAAAAAGCATATCAGCCCTTGATATTTTGGCCTCAGCTTCAGAGCATGTTGCTATGGACCCCTGAGGGTCATGCATGCCAATTTTGGGCCTTTTTCGGCAACTTTTTGTTTTTTGGCATTTTTTGGGTTTTTGGTCGAAAACTCATAATTTCGCCATTTCAGTTTGAGGAGTTGTCAAGAGAGGAGGGTGATACCAATGGATGCCATAATTCTATGAGCAGGTCACCAGCAATTTTCAGAGCATTTGGAGATCATTCGCCCCCTCAAATTGGCGAAAAATGCCCTCTTTTTGCACGTTCTACCCGCCATATCAGCAGTCTGCTATTTCCTGGTTTTTTACACACAGGTACAGTTTTGGATGACTTCCAGGCCTCCGATTGAGATGATTTTAGTTGCACCGGAAAGTAGACATAGAGAGCTTTCCAACGAGCTATCATGAGCCTCGTTTCGACACCAGGAAGGCTGCCAATTGCCTCCAGCAAGTCAGGGGACCTTTTTCAGATATAAATATGAAGTATTTTTGTAATTTTTGAACCTCAAAAATCTGCTTTTCCCAAATGTGCATTAAGCTATTTTTATACTTGGGAAATGATGTAAAGTCAATATAATTTCCGTTTTTAGCAGTTTTTAGATATTTTATGGGATATTTTGTGCCTTGGGCTTTCCAAAGCCTCAAGGACAAGTTTAGATATTTTGACTTGGCCAATGGGATAGCTAGTTGCTCCATGAGGTTTTCCTCCCTCAAGCCTATTTATTCCATGGGTTTCATTGTAAATCAGGGGCTGAACTTGAGAGAAGAATTAATACATTGGTCATATGAGCTTTGAAGAATACACTTGTGTTATGATTTTTGGACTGCCTCTTGGATGCTTTTGATGAATGATGAAGGATTGGTGATGGATTCCATGACATGGTAGAATGGTATAGTGTTTCTTGCTATGTTTTTGTCTTCTAGTTTTCATTCATAATACATGCTTCTTGCTGCTATAGATCAGTAGAGATTGATTTTGAGATATGCCCATAGAGGCACCTCAAAATTCCTGAATCTTCATAGCTTGATTTTTTCTTCTTCCTTAGTTATATTAAAGAATTCTTAACTGCTCTTTAGTAACTTAAGGATACTGTTTGCTAAGTTTTATTTACAAGTTCTATGTATGTTGAGTAGGATGTATGGTGTGCCCTGCCTACCTATAAGCTGTCCATAGTTCTGTCCATAAAACTTTCTCTTTGACTGGTTAGTTGATCATCTTGTTGAACCAAGGAGGCCTAGTCCCGATCTAGCCCTTTGCCTAAAACTATGAAAGCTTGTTTGTCAAAGTGCCCAATAACTTAGAGACTATGTTTAGGCATTCCGGCATAGTTTTATGAGTTGTTAGTCTGTCTTATGTGTTTTCCCCAAAGTCTGATAGCCATTTCCCGAAGTTAGAGGGTCTTATACCTCTATGCATGGCTGGAATGTTTGATTTCTGTGTATAAATTAGCTCATAGTTACACTTAGCATGATTAATGGCTTGCTATAACATGTTTATGTCTGCTATCAACTAATTACACTTGAAATCCCTCGTCTTTCACAAGCTTGATGTCCATTTACCCCATTCTGCCCAAAGATCCCTTCTACCGTGAATCAAATCGGCCCTACAACAACCTTGCATCATCATCTCATAGCTTCCTTGACCTGTTTGACCCCATAGCCCAATTGATCTAACTTCTTATTGTCCATTTTTACATCTTTGATCAGTTTTATCCCTCACAAACTTAAAAACCAAAAATCAAAAAACTCACTTCATAACTAGCCTAATATCAGAACACCATAAGTGAACACACCGATATCTTTCACATCTAATAGAGAGAGCCCTCTCTGAGTCCAGGAAGGCTAGGTCCTCGGGCTCCAAAGCTTGGTTTGATGTTACATCGTCATTTGGCTCGCCAATCGGCCAAATCACGGGACCCTAACATAATGGCGATCATGGTGGGACCTATTGAGTACATGACAGTCTAGCAAAATTTTGTAGACTCTTTAGTCCTTTAACATTTAACTTAGACCATCAGCCTTTAGAATCATTCAGAGTAAACTCTCTGTTTCACCATCTTAGCAAAGTGATGAATCAGGTTCATAACACTCTTACATCCTAGGCTGCACATAAAACTCAGAAAAAACCACAAAAAAAAACTCCCTTAGATTGGTTTTTGTCAGTACTGGTGGTGGACCATACACATATACCTCAAAACAACTAAAAATCCACCTGGAGACTCCACTAAACTCTAGTAAGCCTTACTATTTTACCAAGCTCCAGGCTACTATCCGATAAACCTATCCCATCGCTCACTAACATAGCGGGAGATGGTAGGACACTGAGTACATAATAGTCCAGCAAACTCTCATAGACTCTTTGGTCCTTTAGGTACCATAAACAAGCAAGCAGTCCATAGACCCATTTTTTAGAGTAAACTCTTTTTGTTCTCATCACCCTAGCAAAGTGTTGAAACAAGTCTAGGATACTTTAAAAAACCATAGGCTGCACATAAAACTCAGAAAATCCAAAAACATTCTCAGATTAGTTACTGGTGGTGGACCATAGCTATCTTCACAAAAACAACCCATTTCCACCTGGCGACTCCACTAATCCATCCCTTTTATTTTTAACCATCCTTCACCTTAGTAAAGCTTTAGAAAGACCACTCATCCAGAAACATTCACCAATACCATTCTCTCTAAACTCTGGATCTGAAATCTGGCTTCACGAAGAATCAACACCAGATCCCATCCAGACCCAAATCCCCCTATCATAGTAGATGACCCAGAGAAAATTCTGTGGCAAGCTTCCGAAACTGACCATCTAGCTACTGGTAGATCCATCCATAGAACAAGATCTGTACCTAAACATCGCACTATCCTACTAGATTCACCTTTGGAACTAGAGTCATCACAAACTCTTCCCAGGAGAAAATCATATAGTAAGATAAACTTTGACGATCTTGAACCCCTAAACCCACCACAGAGTCTTGTTAGAGAAGCTTCACCCACTACTCCTCCTGATTCCCAGCTTCTTTATTAATTTGGCTCCTATCATCCCAGATCTGCTCAAAACCAGATCACTAGTCCAAGTTCATCCGCCACACCTGGTCAAACCACCACTGTTCAAACCACCTCATCTCAGCCTACTAGTCCTCATCTTGTACATCATCCATTAGCTCCCGTCATGGCAGCCTGGTACGCACCTTTGGTGTTGCCACTGCCTTTGGCTCCTCTCCCAAATAAATATCAAGACAAAATCCCACACTTTACTGGAGAAGACACCACCACACCTCAACAACATATAAGTAGGATGACTGATGCTTATGAATACTTGGAGGTACAAGATGAGACTGTTAGAATGAGAATATTTGCCCAAAGTCTTGGTGGTGAACCCAAAGCATGGTTCAAAAGCTTAACTCCAAACAGTATCCATGATATCCCAGAACTACATCAAGTCTTCAGAAATAGGTGGGAAATCCGAAGAAACCCCATTCAAATCCTGTCAGAATATAACAACCTAAAGCGGGAAAATGGGGAAAGTGTCCAAGCTTACTGCACTAGGTTCAACAGTGTATATAACTCCCTACCACCTCATTTCAAACCCCCACTTGGTTTAGCCTTGGCAAAATTCCCCGAGGGTTTCGATCCGGACATGACATATCATCTGAGAGACAAGGATCCCCCCACCTTAGAGGAAATGCAACAAATAGCCATAAAAGCAGATGCCAACTTAGTAGAAAAAAGGGCCAGGACTAGATCGGAAAGAAAGGTCACATATAAAGATGAGGTCTCCACTTCATCACCTTCCCTAGATCCCAGAATAGATGACTTAGTCAAATCCATGGCCAAAATGTGGGAAAAGATAAATGAAAAGGCGCCTATTAGGGACAACCAGCTAAACCCTCCAAATAGAAACCAAAACCAAAACTTTAGGAGGGAACAGCCCCAAAACAGACCAGGAGAAAATGACCAACAGATTAGGCCACCATTCAATGAAAACTATGTGGAAGAGGATGATAGGGATACAGAACCTCTTGATGAACATCATTTAAACCTCATAGGATCTGATAATGAGAGTGAGGTGTACCTCACAGAAGAAGAACAAGCGTTCTTTTCTCCTGATCAGGATGAGACCAACTATGAAGATCCCGACGACCCTGCCATAGATTTTCAGAATGCCATTATAGAAGCTCACAGGCAATATGACCTTAGAAGAAAAAGAAACCAAGATAATGCCAAGAAAGGTAACTCAGATACTACTAAAGCTCCAGATACCATCCTCAAAAAAGCATCAAGCATTGACAATGTTAAGATTGAGAAAACTGACCAAAACAAAGCTAAAGTTACCCAAGCTAGGCCTCTCTTAGATACTCCTGGTACTTCTACTAAGGTCACCGAAGCAACTATGGCCAACAAAATCCCGAAACAAGGTCAACAAACTCAGAACATAGAGAGGGTCGTGGCTGAAAAAGCTGAAACAAACATATCTAAACTTCAGTTGCCTTTTAGTTTTGAAGGCGAAATCGCCAAGATTAAGATCACCATGCCTCTTACTGAACTCATTGCCCAAAACTCTTATAAATCCCAAGTACTAAAAGTCTTGAATCTAGAAAATGATGCAAACACTGTTAATCTCACTGATGACACTCCTGAAGTATTGTTTGGTCCAAAGGTAGAGGGAAAATTCCAAGAGGGAGCTACTCTTCCATTTTACATTAGCCTAAACATCCACGACCAAATCCTCCACAATGCCATGCTAGACTCCGGCACCTCGCATAATCTTATGCCGAAGGTAGTAATGGAAAGATTAGGCTTGGAAATCACAAGACCATACAAAGACTTGTACTCATTTGATTCAAGCAGAGTCCAATGCCTGGCTTTGATCAAAGACCTTTGTTTTAGTCTGGCCCAAATACCCGCTAAACATCTAATCATGGATATAGTAGTGGCGGACATTCCTCCCAAGTACGGGATGCTTCTATCCAGATCTTGGGGAGCCAAACTCCAAGGGAATATCCAACTGGACATGTCATATGCCACCATTCCTGTGTTTGGTCAGACCAGAATCCTCTACCGCGAATCACACATGAAATATATGATTAGCAGTCAAGATAGGCCAGACAACATTCCAATGTGTTCCTTGCGTTCCGACCTGAACTCTTTCATTATGCATATTGATGAAAACATGGAGGAAGAGTCAGAACAAACTAATGTAGACTTAGATCCACCACATCGGCTGTCCCTGGTGCCTTATGATGAACTAGACACTCAAAACTACCATGATCATGAACAGTTGTGTCTTGAGGAAAGTAAGTTTTCCCTTTCTAAAGTAGGATTAGAACAAGAAGCACAAACTCTTATGTACTATCAAGCAAATTGCTCTAGTTTTAGTCAAACACCAGCAGTGACTTGTGGAAACTTCTTCCGGGTAAAGGCTTTAGAAGACCTACACATTATAAACCTATTTGGAACCCGGGAGCAAGGGAGTTTAATTTTTCTACCATACCTCAAAGATTTACCATCATGTGACCCTCCTACTGCAAATGAAACTTTGACCATAACCTCAGCAGCTCAACATCTTGAAAAAATGCCAGATAAACTTCTTATGAGCAAAGATGACAGTTGCAATCCCAGCATACCTGAACTACTGAAATTGGCTCATATTCTGTCTTTTCATGAAGAACTTAGAAATGCTAAAATCAGAAATCTCATGCAGAATACCAATTTCTACAGAAAAAGCAAGGGAAACTACTGTGTCAATACCTTCCCCTCAAAGAACAACTTTGACAAGAGAAAACACAACAATCTGAAACAAACTAAAATAATCAGGGATAAAACAGATGGCCATAGAGTCTGCTTTGATTTTAGAAATAATACTGCATATCCCTATAACAGAAATTATGTTTTTTCTACCCAAGACCATGATTTACCAATTAAAAGTGCTTTTAATCATGTATTTTCGCAAGATGATGTTTCAGGTCATGGTCATAAGATTCCCTTGCAAAGTAGACAGCTTAAAGATTTTTTCAAGTTTGCGGGAGGTAGATCTGATTTCAAGTTCAAAATTGCAAAACCACCCAATGTCAGAAATCTGTTCATGAAAGCCATGTTCCCAGTTTTAAATTTCTGCATCTGTGCATACCTTGATGATGTCATTATCTATTTTAAGAATGACCAAGAATACATACATTACTTGAGGAAAGCATACAGTAAGGAAAGGAGTGGAAATCAGATATTCAGAGAGGTACAAAGGGAAGATACTGGGTTGTTTAGAGATTCTTGCATGAATCCCTATGTCATGTTAGAGAGAGAAAATTTCCCAAATTTTTCTTTTCAGGAGTTAAGTGGGCCAAGGGTGAGAGGAGATCCTTATGAGGATAAGATGCTTAAATTCCGTCATTTCCAAGATTTTTGAGTCTGAAACACTTTTATTCATTGTACATACCATTGTTTGAAATATTGAAAAAATAGAAAAGTCAAAAACAGTAAAAGATAGAAAAGTCAAAAAACAGTAAAAAAACAGAAAAGAGGGCAAGTGAAGATAGAACAAAGGCCCCATGTTCCAAAAAAGAGTCTTTCAGAAAGCGAGCAAGTCTAAATGCCGCTACTAGTACTTCAATGTCTTGTTCAGCTATCTAGCCTAATCATAGCTGAGCATGTTTAAATTTATTTGCTGATAAGTTAGTGAGTGCCAAGATAGTCAACATTGTGTAAGATTGACTCATCACAGAGCTTAGATTAGGGAGAGATTCTAGTTCCACATGCCTAAAACAGAACCAAAGAGAGAAGCGAGGGATGAAAAACACATTGTACATCTTAGCCCCGCTGGTCTAGTTTCCTTTTATTGCAAAATAACATTTGTGTGCAGCTTGTCTTTTATGTCGCAAATGCATGACAAATCAGAATGCCTAATCCTGATTTGATCATTTTTGAATTTCATGTTTTAGATTAGAGAATAAAATCCTGTCAAACTGCTTAATCTTGACAGTCGATCTAGTTTTAGGTAGAGAAATGAAGGAGTTCATCAGCTTAATCTGAACTCCCGGCAGATATAAGAGTAGAAATAGATAGGTTCATTTTGCAAAAAGAAAAATATACATTGTCAAAAGGCTGCTAGTTCAAATGCGCCAAAAGAAGAAAAAATGGTAGGAAAATAGTGGGGTAGGTAGAAGTATCATTGATGTTAACCATGCTGTCACTTTTCAGAAATAACATCAAAAGAAGGGTAAATTTTGCGCCAATGGATAAGGCACTGGTCTTCATAAGCCAAAGATTTGAATTCTGGACACCTCCTGACGAGGAGCTGCCCTCCCCAAATGGAGCCACTGTTAGCCATCAGTATTTTTTACATGTTAGTGATGACTATATCCACAGCTGAGTTTTCTAGAAACTGATTTCCTTATGTCAATATGTCATCTAAAAAACCCTCATAAAACTTTTTTCGCCCTTCTACCTTTCAGTCCACCCATGTCAAAATAAAGCCTCATTATCACTATCCTATCTAGCTTCAGCCCTATTGGTCTGCCCATCAGCTCGAAAGGGAAAAGTCCAAGTATGTTTCAAGAGTCTCCCCTATGTTAGGAAGTGGCGCTTTAAGACATTTTACCTTTGGCAATCATCAAAAAGCCAAAAAAGCCTCCATCTGCTACAGACCAACCATGACTGACCTCCCACTCTGCAAATGAAATTGACAAACAGCTCTAAGTCGCCACTCACACCCCCTAGGTCTCAGCACTGCTTAAAACACAGTCTCAAGCTGATTATTAGGTGTTTCACAGTATTTTATGGGTTCTGCAAAGAACAGGAAATATAACTTCATCTCATAAGGAAATGCTTGAATCTACAGTTAGAGGAACAACTGCTTCCAAATGTATCATGAGCCTGAGATATATCTGCAAAACAGAAATTCACTCATCAAGACCTTGCAGTTTTCCTTCCAGCATGAAAATCACAGTAAGAAAGGGGACACCACTGTCACAGCAAACTGGTAAATTGTCATGGCCCAGAACCTCCTTCATTTACAAGCAGAGAGTTAGGGCGCCTCCTTCATCTACAAGCAGAGGGCGCTGGCCAGTATTGACTTAAAGGATTGCAGAAGTCCAGGTTTGCCTTTTTACTGAGCAGTGAAACAATATCTCCAGGTTTTATGAATATGAGTGATGATCATAACAGGGACAGTCGAAATATGTACGAGTTCAAGCGAGTTTGGTCGATAGCAGGGTCATTGAAGTTTTCAAGTGTGAATTTTAAACTTTTAGAAAGGCAGGTCATTAGTAAAAATTAAATATAACGACTTGCTTGTCCACAAGATCAAATTGAGAGAGGCGGTGACAAAACATGTCATTACACAGGCAGAAGGAAAGGTGTTTTGTTTTTCAAAAGGCACTGACCTCCATAGTCATAGAGACTATCCTTCAAATAATTTGTCATGAGATGACCAAAACAAATGATGACATTTCAGTCACCCTCAGAGCAGTACAGTGAGACAATGACATTTTGGCTAGGGTTTTTCTGAAGCATAGTGGTGATTGCAAGCAGAGGTGACAGTATTGATGTTCTTTTTAAGTTGGTTGCTTACCATCATAATCCAAGCAAATCCTTGTCATGCAGCATTATCAAATAATCTCCAGATACTTTGCTCAGTAAAGGGCCTCCTCCGTTTATGAGTAGATGGCCAAAGCATTGCAGGTTGTTGAAAAATGATTGATCTAAAGTGCAGTGGAAAGATACAAAGAAAGTAAATAGAAGTCATTGCACAGGGCAGTTTCCTTAGAGGAAGAGGCCACACAGTCACCTCACTGTCCCATGCCAAGAAGTCTAAAGGGAGCTCCTTTTGAGTTAACAGAGAAATATAGTATGAAAGCATGCAACCAAAAGATGACACTTACAGTCCAGGGAGAAGCTTACAAATCGCCTGGAAGCAGCAATCATCGAACAAATTGGAAAAACACAGGCCATCTCCTGTTAAATGACAAAACAGTTGTCAAGGCTTTTCAAAATGCTATTTGACACATTCTGAGTGATTTTATTTAAATTATCACCAAGAAGGTAAAATAGTGGACAAAGTTGAGCTATAGAATGGTTCTATTACAAAAAGGTCAATGCACTGGTCAAAGCAAAATGATAATTGTTTCGAAGAGACCTGTTCTTCTTGCTTCATGATTTCCTCCTTTCAGAATATACATCACAAGTAATGAGAGGCATTTCAGGTTTAATTCCCAGGATGGACATGGTGAATAAGTATACCAGTTTATGTATAGGCAAAGAAGTTGTTTTCATGGACAGTCAGTGTTATGGATAGTTTGAAACAAAACAAGTTTCCAGTATTCAATAAACAGAGATGATATGAAGGTTGTGGAGCTATTTTTCAAAGTTTAAAAGTTTGGTGTTGAAATGTCACCCAAGGGACAAAACTGAAAAAAAATCACCCTTTGAACAACTGTGCATAAAACAGAGTTCTAGCTTTAAGCTATATTTGTTTTCATAAAGGGGTTGGTCCATGATTAGACGGTCCAAAAGCATCGAAAACCTTCAAATGCATGCAGAGATTATGAATTCGGTTTGCAAATACACCAAGGTTGTTGGTAAAAGGATCAAAAGGGCTTTAAACGCATTACAAAAGCCAGCCAAACATTTTCCTTTTACATTTAAAAAACGAAGTGGCCAGTTGCGGATTTTGAAACGACACAAGGGCAAAGTCGAGGGGGAATGCCACTTTCAAAATCACAAGTAGAGTTTCCTCCATGTTCTCGGCACCCCGCGGTGAAAATGGAGCAAGCCTTATCATTACGCACACAGTTTCGGGGTTGAGCGATCGCGCGACAGGCCGCACTTGGAAAACCGCGCGGCACCACAGAGCAACTGCAAAGGCATGTCTGCGCGTGACGCGCACTGTACGATTAACGCGACCTTTGTACATGACGCCCGGCTGCCCGACCCACGACAAATTTTCGTAGCGACACTCCGAGAGATCAGCACGTCGCTCACCTTCTTTGGCCCTGTTAAGCCATTTAACGCCTCCGGAGCTAGACTAAACTCGTCAGTGAACCCCTCCATTATATTATCAAGGTATTCCCATATGCATTCTCACTTCTTGAAACCAACTGCTAAGTGACATAAAGTTTAAAAAAAAAAGCCCTGTTTGTTTAGCTATGGTGTGAGATAAATTGTCGAGATTGACCTGGTTTATATCAACATATATGTTAAGAAGATGCCCAACAAAGTGAGGGTCAAAATCAAGAGAATGGCTTGACTTCGTTTTCTCTGCTACATCACCATATCTGTCATTAGGCTATGTGATAGTTCGAAGTATAAAACTGTGATAAGATGTTATGTATGGTATTTGGGGCACCTACAGGAAAAGGTTGGTTTTGAGACTAAGAGCAGCTTGTTTAGTCTTCAAAACATCGAAGGGCAGATGTTTTTCCTATAAAGATCTGTGTTTTTATTAAAAGGAGAGTTTTTTATAAAGAGACAGGGTTTAGGTCTAAACAGAAACCTTTCACACTGTCCTCAAAACATTGCCATATTGTTAAAACAGTGAAGTGCACTCAGAAAAAAAGGGTTTTTGACAAAGGGTTGTTTATAAGTTGAAAAACCACAGGGTAAGGCTGCTCCTGCTCCTCATACAAAGACAGTTTTCGTGGTGTAGTTGCTTGATTGACTTTGGGTGTTCATGCTTGTTTGATAAACAGATGTCAGGTTGAAACAAAGGATTTTTTCTACAAAGGCTAGGGTTACATGTATAAGAGACCCTTGACTGTTTTGAAAAATAAAACTCACATAAGCTTCTGCCCAAAAACCTTATAGTCTTTGAAAGATCTGTTATCTTGGCTCAGAATTATACCAGTGACTATTTAAATGCATTAAAGGGTTGATTTCACATATGCAAGTTAGTTCAATGTTGGAACACTTATACAGGGCAGAGTTTTTAATGATTGCAAAATTTAATATGGAAAGGAGTAAGAGGTATTGAGTGACATCTTAAAACTCACAAGAACAGGGTGATCAAAGCACTTCTCACAACAAACTCCTTCTAGTAGTCTGCCCTTCTTTTCACTATATTATATCATATTGAAAAATTGTTTACTGAGATATTTTCAAGGTGTAGGGTCACTTTCTGAAGAGCAGGGTTTTAATGATTGAGTTTTGTCTTGGAGACACAAATACAAGTGTGTTGATTGGCCTCTAACAAACTCACAAGAAGAATGATTTCTTAACACTGTATACAGGAAATCTACACAGCAGTCTGTCTCATCTTTACTGTATGGTGTCCTATTGAGGAATCTGCCTGGTTGAGGTACACTCAAAGGTAGAAGGCTAGTTTTAAGAGAACGGGAGGTTGTGTATTACAAAGACACTTGTTGCAAACCATCCACCTCACATTGTCTCTCTGTCAAAGCAGTAAAGTGACACAGTTTGATTCCAGCAGGGCATTTTTACACACAGTAAAGGCAGTTTAGCTCTTCCAAAGCATTTTTAGGTCAGAATGCCTCCAAGGCAAGACAGCAGGAGCGGTCCACATAAAAGATATGAGCCCATCTCTACAGAAGAGATTAATGCTCATCCATCTGTACTTTTCAACTTCCATGAAGTAGGCTGCCTTGATTTCTGCCAGAAGATAGAAGAAGTCAAGAGTTTTTCGCCATTAACACACTTGTGCGCCATGAGATTCAAAGAAAAACACTTCCAAGTGGCGGATCTTGATTTCAAAATTTCTCCAAGGTATGTGTCCAAGGCCACCAAGATCCCGTATCATGGCGAAAAATGGTTTAAACAAGCTCATCTTGACTTAGAGGATTACAAACCTTTCATCAAGCTTGAACATAGAGAGGCTGTCACTGCTATCTTCCCTTTTTCATATCTCCTTGACAGCTATGCTCCACTTATGAAAGTCATCATGAAATATTTCACTTGTGAAGGGAGGTTTAATCGAATTTATGCCTACCATGTCCGATTATTGATGCATTTTACCAGAAGCAGGCAACTAAACCTCCCTTACTTTTTGTTCAAGAGCATAGAAGGCCCCACCTCAGCAAGAAGGCCCCACCTCAGCAAAAGAAGGCCCCACCTCAGCAAATCCCTTCTCTTTTTCATCACTCTTTGATCAAGATTATCTTCCTATACCAGCTAGAGAAGAAAGAGGTTTCATGGGATTTATTCATCAGCCATCCAGATTTTGCCACTGTTCCTCCTGCCCATATTTCTCCTACTCAGCCTGTCAATCGCCCAGTGCCTTTGTCCAGTAGGCCTACACCTAGAAGGCTCAGAATGACTACTGGACAGCCAAGTCAACATGAGGAAGGAGAGGGCAGTGAACAGCAGCAAGAAGAAAGGGATGAGGAACAACAGCAAGAAGAAAGGTATGAGGGACAGCAGCAGATAGAGGATGAAGGACAACAGGTCCATGATGAGGGACAGCAGCAGACAGATGATGAAGGACAACAGGTCCATGATGAGGGACAGCAGTAGACAGCAGTTGAGGAACAAAATGTTAGGCAGGAAGTTGAGTTACCTTTTGAGCCACAAATTGGACAAGACTTTGATGAAGAACAGCAAGCTAATGTTGGCGAACAGGGGCAGCCAAGTGAACAGCCAGAAGAAGATATCCATCAGCCTCGAGAAGGGCAGCAAGTTTAGGAAGATGTTAAAGGTAAATCAGTTGTACATCCTCCTCTCAAAGTAACAAAGCTCAGCACAAAAAGGAAAAGAGGGACTAAAGCTGCCACCCTAACAGTGACAAAGATTGTTCCTAGCAAGAGGAAATTGCCCAAAAATACAACTTCTAGCATGCCAAGGAGGAAAAGCGCCAGATTGGATTTCAAAGGTAAAAGCAAAATTGGAGTAAGTACAAAGCATGGAGGTGAATTAGCTATTATCCCTATCCAAAGCGATGATAGTGACAATGAGGCCCGCCTTCTTGAAAATATCTTAATCCATAAGGAAGGGAAAATTGAGGCATTAGAGCAAGATCTTCAAAGGGCAAGGAATTTCAACAACTTTTTGGAGATTGAAAACAAACAGATGAATGTGCACACAGTTGTTCATGAGGCACAAGCGATTAAGTATAAGAAAGAGGCAGTCAAGGCGCAAGCAAGAATTGAAGAGCTCATTGGTGAGTTTGATGATGAGGAGGAGGAAGACCAGCCTAGGCGGAAGAGGCCTAGGACCATCGGGCTTAAAAGAGCCTTGGAAAAGCAGAGAGCAGAAGAGCAAGCCCAGCTCCAAGCCTTTCCTCTCACTGCACTCCTTGAGCAAGAAATTGAGGAAAACAAAGATGCTTGGCTTGAAAGAGCTAACAAAGATTTGGAAATGAAGCTTGAGAGGGCGAATAGAGATTTAGAGCTACAAAGGAAGAGGACACATCACTTCCAAAAGCTGAATCATTTTGCCCGGCGCAAACTAAAGGCAGCTCAAGAGAAATTAAAGAAGGTTAAGGGGAAGCGCCTAGCACGGAAAGAAGGGAAAAGCATATCAGCCCTTGATATTTTGGCCTCAGCTTCGGAGCATGTTGCTATGGACCCTTGAGGGTCATGCATGCAAATTTTGGGCCTTTTTCGGCAACTTTTTGTTTTTTGGCATTTTTTGGGTTTTTGGTCGAAAACTCATAAATTCACCATTTCAGTTTGAGGAGTTTTCAAGGGAGGGGGATGATACCGATGGATGCCATAATTCTATGAGCAGGTCTCCAGCGATTTTCAGAGCATTTGGAGATCATTCGCCCCCTCGAATTGGCGAAAAATGCCCTCTTTTTGCACGTTCTGCCCGTCATATCAGCAGTCTGCTATTTCCTGGTTTTTTACACACAGGTACAGTTTTGGATGACTTCTAGGCCTCAGATTGAGATATTTTCAATTGCGCCGGAAAGTAGACACAGAGAGATTTCCAACGAGCTATAATGAGCCTCGTTTCGACACCAGGAAGGCTGCCAATTGCCTCCAGCAAGTCAGGGGACCTTTTTAAGGTTAAGGTTAAACTTAAGACCCATAATTGTAACCTTCACCCTTAACCTTAACTTAACCTTAACCTTAACCTTAACCTTAACCTTCCCCTAACCCTAACCTTAAAATTAACTTGAACCTTAACCCTAACCTTAACCTTAACCTTAACCTTCCCCTAACCCTAACCTTAAACTTAACCTGAACCTTAACCCTAACCTTAACCTTAACCTAACATCAACCTTGAATTTACCCTTAACCTGACTAAACCCGTAACCTTTACCTTAACCTTGATCTTAATTATAACCTAAACCTAACCTTAACCAAATCCTTAACCTTAACCTAATCTTCCCATAACCATAACCTTAACCTTAACCTTGACTTTACCAAGGTTAGGGTTAGGTTATATTTAAGGTCGATGTTAGGTTAAGGTTAAGGTTAGGTAAAGGTTAAGATTATGTTAAGCTTAGGTAAGGTTAAGGGTGAAGGTTAAGTTTAAGGTCAAGGTTAAGGTTAAGGATATGATAAGGTTAAGTTTAATGTTATGGGAAGGTTAAGGTTAAGGTTAAGGTTAATGGGGTGAGGTTAAGGTTAAGGTTAAGGGTAAGGTCAAGGTTAAGGTTATGGTTATGGGAAGGTTAAGGTTAAGGTTAAGTTTAGGTTAGGGTTGAGGTTAGATAAAGGTTACAGGTTTCGTCAGGTTAAGATTAAGGTTAAGGTTAAGGTTATGGTTATGGTTAAGGTTAAGGTTAAGGTTATGGTTAAGGTTATGGTTATGGGAAGGTTAAAGTTAAGGTTAAGGTTAGGTTACGGTTAAGATTAGGTAAAGGTTACAGGTTTAGTCAAGTTAAGGTTAATGTTAAGGTTAAGGTTAGGGTTAAGGTTACAGTTAAGGTTAAGGTTAAGAATTTGGTCAAGGTTAGGGTAAAGGTTCAGGTTAAGCTTAAGGTTAAGAATTTGGTCAAGGTTATGGTTATGGTTAAGCTTAAGCTTAAGGTTAAGGTTAAGTTGGTAAGGTTAAGTTTAAGGTTAGGGTTAAGGTTAGGGGAAGGTTAAGCTTAAGGTTAAGGTTAAGGTTAAATTTTTGGTCAAGGTTAGGGTTAGTTTATAGTTAAGGCTAAGGTTAAGGTTAAGTTTACGGGTTTAGTGAGGT
This sequence comes from Pinus albicaulis, assembly GCA_034641835.2. NCBI lineage: Eukaryota > Viridiplantae > Streptophyta > Pinopsida > Pinales > Pinaceae > Pinus > Pinus albicaulis. Next base: position 40,039 of record JAXQQM020081030.1, read on the forward strand.
TAAGGTTAAGGTTAAGGGTTTGGTCAAGGTTAGGGGTAGGTTATAGTTAAGTTTAAGGTTAAGGTTACGAATTTAGTAAGGTTAAGGTTAAATTTAAGGGTTTGAACCTTTACCCTAACCTTAACCTTAACCTTAACCAAACCCTTAACCTTGAACAAACCCTTAACCTTAACCTTAACCTTAACCTTAACTTAACCTTAACCTTAAACTTAACCTTTCCATAACCATAACCTTAACCTTAACCTAACCTTAACCTTACCATTAACCTTAACCTAACCCTAACCTTAACTATAACCTAACCCTAGCCTTACCCTAACCATAACCTTAACTATAACCTAACCCTAACCTTAACCTTACCCTTAACCTAACATTAACCTTGACCTTGACCTCAACCTTGAAATTAACCTTAACCTTAACCTTGACCTTAACATTAACTTTAACTATAACCTAACCTAACCCTTACCTTAACTATTACCTAACCCTAACCTTGACCAAACCCTTAACTTTAACCTTAACTTTAACCTTAACCTAACGTTAACCTTAACCTTAATCTTAACCTTCCCATAACCATAACCTTAACCATCACATTAAGCTTTACCTTGACTTTACCCTTAACCTAACCTTAAACCCTTAACCTTAACCTTAACCTTCCCATAACCATAACCTTAACCTTGACTTTTCCCTTAACCTAACCTTAAATTTAATCATAACCTAACCCTAACCTTCACTAAACCTTAACCTTAACTTAAACTTAACCTTAACCTTAACCTTTCCCTAACCTTAACATTAACCTTAACCTTCCCCTAACCATAACCTTAACCTTAATGTTCCCATAACTATAACCTTAACCTTAACCTTGACCTTACCCCTGAACTTACCCTTGACCTTAACTTTGACCTTGACCTTAACCTTACCCTTAAACTTATCTTAAACTTAACCTAACCTTATCTTAACTTTACAATTAACATTACCTTAACCATAACCTTAACCTAACCTTAACCTTAACCTTTCCCTTAACCTTACCTTCAACTTACCTTAACAATAACCTTAACCTTAACATTATCCTAACCTTAACCTTGACTTTACCCTTAACGTAAACTTAACCATAACCTTATCTTTACCCTTAACCTTAACCTTAACCTTACTTAACCTTAACCATAACCTTAACCTTAACCTTAACTTAACTATAACCTTAACCTTCACCTTAACCTTAACCTTATCCTTGAGTTTACCCTTAGCAACATAACTAACCTTAGCAACAACCTTAACCCCTTAACCTTCACCCCTTAGCTTCTTACCCCCTTAACCTTAAACTTGACTTTACCTTAACCTAACCTTAACTATTACACGACTAACATTAACTATAATCTAACCCTAACCTTAAGCCTTAACCTTAAACATAACTAAACCTAACCCTTAGCATTAACCTTTACCCTAACCTTAACTATAACCTAACCTAACCTAACCTTAACCCTAACCTAACCTTAACTAACGCGATTAAGGAGTAAGATATAAGGTTAGGTTAGGGATTAAGGTTAAGGTCAAGGTCAAGTCTAAGGTTAAGGTTAAAGTCAAGGTTAAGGGTAAAGTAAAGGTCAAGGTTAGGGGTAGGTTATAGTTAAGGTTAAAGTTAGGTTAAGGGTAAAGTCAAGGTTAAGGTTAAGGGTTACGCCTTGACTTTACACTTAACTTAACCTTAACCTTAACTATAACCTAACCCTAACCTTAACCTTAACCTTCACCTAAACCTTTACTTTGACTTTACCCTTAACCTAACCTTAACCCGTTAACCTTAACCTTAACCTTCCCATAACCATAACCATAACCTTGAATTTAACCTTAACCTAACCTTAACATTAACCATAACCTAACCCTAACCTTGACCAAACCTTAACCTTAACCTTCCCCTAACCTTAACCCTAACCTTAAGCTTAAGCTTAACCTTCCCCTAACCATAACCTTAAACTTAATATTTCTATAACCATAACCTTAACCTTAACCTTGACCTTACCCTTGCCCTTATAATTATCTTAACCTTAGCCTAACTTTGACCTTAACCTTACCGTTAAAATTATCTTAACCTTAATCTAACCTTAAACGTAACTTTACATTTAACCTTACCTTAGCCATAACCTTAACCTAAACTTAACATTAACCTTATCTTAACCCATAACCTTAAGCTTAAGCTTATCCTAACCTTAATCTTGACTTTACCCTTAACGTAACCTTAACCATAACCATTAATTTATCCTTAACCTTAACATTAAACATAACCATAACCTTAACCTTAACTTAACTTAACTATAACCTTAACCTTCACCTTAACCTTAACCTTGACTTTACCATTAACTTAACCTTAACCTAACCTTAACCTTAACTTTAACCTTAACCTTCAACTTAACCTTACCACCTTAAACTTAACCTTAACCTTAACCTTGACTTTACCTTAACCTTACCTTAACCTGTTAACCTTAACCTTAACCTAACCCTTAAGCTTAAGCTTAAGCTTAAACTTAACTTAACCTTAACCTTAACCTAACCTTAACCTTAACCTTAACTATAACCTAACCCAAACCTTGACCAAACCTTACCCTTAAGGTCAAGTTTAAGGTTAAGGTTAGGATAAGGGTTTGTTCAAGGTTAGGGTTAGATTATAGTGAAGGTTAAGGTTAAGTTAAGTGTAAAGTCAAGGCGTAACCCTTAACCTTAACCTTGACTTTACACCCTTAATCTAACCTTAACCTTAACCTTGACATTACCCTTAACCTAAACTTAACCTTAACTATAACCTACCCTAATCTTGACCTTTACTTTACCCTTAACCTTGACTTTAACCTTAACCTTAGAATTGACCTTGACCTTAACCTAACCTTAACCTTAACCTTATCTTACCCTTAACCTTAACCTTCCCAAACCCTTAACCTTAAACTAAACCTTAACCTTAAACTTATCCTTACCCTGACTAAACCCATAACCTTAACCCTAACCTTAACCTAACCTTAACCTTATCTTAACCTTCACCTTAACCTTCACCTTAACCTTAACTTTGGTTAGGTAAAGTCAAGGTTAAGGTTACTTTAAGGGTAAAGTCAAGGTTAAGGTTAGGGTTAGGTTATAGTTAAGGTTAAGGTTAAGGTTATAGGTTAAGGTTACCTAAACTTAACCTAACCTTAACCTTGACCTTAACTATAACCTAACCCTAACCTTGACCAAATCCTCAACCTTCACTTTAACCTTAACCTTAACTATAACCTAACCCTAACCTTAACCTTAACCTTAACCTAACCTTAACCTTGACCTTAACTATAACCTAACCCTAACCTTGACCTTAACCTTAACCTTAACCTTCGCATAACCATAACCTTAACCTTGACGTTACCCTTAACCTAATCTTAACCTTAACCTAACCTTAACCTTAACCTTAACTTTAAATTTTCCCTAACCTTGACCAAATCCTTAACCTTAACCTTAACCTTTGCTTTACCCTTAACCTTAACCTTGACTTTGACCTTTACCTTAAGTTGACCTTATCTTACACTTAACCTAACCTTAACCTTAATTATAACCTAACCCTAACATTGACCAAAACCTTAACCTTAACATTAAGACTTAACCTTAGCCTTGACCAAACCCTTACCTTAACCTTCCCCTAACCTTAAACTTAACTTTACCCTTAACCCTAACCTTAACCTAACTAAACCCGTAACTTTAACCTTAACCTTACCCTTAACCTTCACCATAACCTTAACTTTACCCTTAAGCTTCACCTTACCCTTAACTTTCATCTTAACCTTAAACTTAACCTTACTAAACCCCTAACCTTAACCTTAAACTTAACTTTACCCTTAACCTTGACCTTACCCTTAACCTTCACCTTAAACTTAACCTTAAACTTGACCAAACCCTTAAACTGACTAAACTCGTAACCTAAGGGTAAATTTAATGTTAAGGTTAGGGTTAAGTTTCAGGTTAAGGTTAGCTTAAGGTTAACCTTGACCTTGACCTTAACCTTAACCTTAACCTTGATCTTAACTACAAACTAACCTTAACTTTAACCATAACCTTAACTTTACCCTTAAACTAACCGTAAACTTAACCTTAACCATAACCTTAACCTTAACCTTGACCTTAACCTTAACCTTACCCGTAATCTTCATAGTTAACCTTAACCTAACCCTAACCTTGACCAAACCCTTAACCTTAACCTTAACCTGACTAAACCCTTAACCTTGACCTACCATAACCTTAACCTTACCTTAACCTAACTTAACTTTGATCTTAACCTTAACCTTAATCATAGCCTTAAGCTTAAGCTTAACCTTACCTTAACCATAACCTTAACCTTAACCTTAACCTAACCTTACCCTAACCATAACCTGAACTTTACCCTTAACGTAACGTTAACCTTGACCTTAAGGTTAGGGTTACGTTAAGGGTAAATTTAAGGTTAAGGTTAGGTTAAGGTTAAGGTTAAGGTTAGATTAAGGGTAAGGTTAAAGTTAAGGTCAAGGTTCAGGTCAAGGTTAGGGTTAAGAGTTAAGGTTAAGGGTAAGGTTAAGGTTAAGGTTAGGGGAAGATTAAGGTTAAGGTTTTAGTTAAGGTTAACATTAGGTTAAGGTTAGGGTTAAGGTTACGAGTTTATTCAAGTTAAGGTTAAGGCTTACCTGCTTAACCTTAACCTTAAACTAACTATAACATTACCTTATCCTAACTTAACCTTAACCTTGACATTGACCGTAACCTTAACTTTAACTTTTCCCTAAACTTAACGTTTTAGTCAAGGTTAAGGTTAAGGGTTTGGTCAAGTTTAGAGCTAGGTTATAGTTAAAGTCAAGGTTAAGGTTAGGTTAAGGTTAAGGTTAAGTTAAGGTTAGCTTTAAGGGTTTGGTCAAGGTTAGGGTTAGGTTATAGTTAAATTTAAAGTTAAGGTCAAGGTTAAGGTTAAGGGTTTGGTCAAGGTTAGGTTAGGTTATAGTGTAGGTTAAGCTTAAGTTAAGGGTAAAGTCAAGGTTAAGGTTAGGTTAAGGGTAAAGTTAAGGTTAATGTTAAGGTTTTGTCAAGGTTAGGGTTAGGTTATAGTTAAGGTTAAGATAAGGTTAAGCTTAGGTTTGTTAGCCATCAGTATTTTTTACATGTTAGTGATGACTATATCCACAGCTGAGTTTTCTAGAAACTGATTTCCTTATGTCAATATGTCATCTAAAAAACCCTCATAAAACTTTTTTCGCCCTTCTACCTTTGAGTCCGCCCATGTCAAAATAAAGCCTCATTATCACTATCCTATCTAGCTTCAGCCCTATTGGTCTGCCCATCAGCTCGAAAGGGAAAAGTCCAAGTCTGTTTCAAGAGTCTCCCCTATGTTAGGAAGTGGCGCTTTAAGACATTTTACCTTTGGCAATCATCAAAAAGCCAAAAAAGCCTCCATCTGCTATAGACCAACCATGACTGACCTCCCACTCTGCAAATGAAATTGACAAACAGCTCTAAGTCGCGCCACTCACACCCCCTAGGTCTCAGCACTGCTTAAAACACAGTCTCAAGCTGATTATTAGGTGTTTCACAGTATTTTATGGGTTCTGCAAAGAACAGGAAATATAACTTCATCTCATAAGGAAATGCTTGAATCTACAGTTAGAGGAACAACTGCTTCCAAATGTATCATGAGCCTGAGATATATCTGCAAAACAGAAATTCACTCATCAAGACCTTGCAGTTTTCCTTCCAGCATGAAAATCACAGTAAGAAAGGGGACACCACTGTCACAGCAAACTGGTAAATTGTCATGGCCCAGAACCTCCTTCATTTACAAGCAGAGAGTTAGGGCGCCTCCTTCATCTACAAGCAGAGGGCGCTGGCCAGTATTCACTTAAAGGATTGCAGAAGTCCAGGTTTGCCTTTTTACTGAGCAGTGAAACAATATCTCCAGGTTTTATGAATATGAGTGATGATCATAACAGGGACAGAGTCTGAAATATGCAAGTTCAAAGGAAAGCAGAGTTTGGTCTGATAAAGGAGGTCATTTGAAGTTTTCAAATTATGTGAATTATTAAACTTTAGAAAGGCAGGTCATTAGTAAAAATTCCAATCATAAGCAGCCTGCTTGTCCACAAGATCAAATTGAAGAGGCGCTGACAAAACATGTCATTACACATGCAGAAGGAAAGGTGTTTTGTTTTTCAAAAGGCACTGACCTCCATAGTCACAGAGACTATCCTTCAAATAATTTTTCATGACATGACCAAAACAAATGATGACATTTCAGTCACCCTCAGAGCAGTACAGTGAGACAATGACATTTTGGCTAGGGTTTTTCTGAAGCATAGTGGTGATTGCAAGCCGAGGTGACAGTATTGATGTTCTTTTTAAGTTGGTTGCTTACCATCATAATCCAAGCAAATCCTTGTCATACAGCATTATCAAATAATCTTCAGATACTTTGCTCAGTGAAGGGCCTCCTCCATTTATGAGCAGATGGCCAAAGCATTGCAGGTTGTTGAAAACTGATTGATCTAAAGTGCGATTGGAAAGATACAAAAAGAAAATAAAATAGAAGTCATTGCCGGTTTCCTTAGAGGAAGAGGCCACACAGTCACCTCACTGTCCCATGCCAAGAAGTCTAAAGGAAGCTCCTTTTGAGTTAACAGAGAAATATAGTATGAAAGCATGCAACCAAAAGATGACATTTACAGTCCAGGGAGAAGCTTACAAATCGCCTGGAAGCAGCAATTATCAAACAAATTGGAAGAACACCGGCCATCTCCTGTTAAATGACAAAATAGTTGTCAAGGCTTTTCAAAATGCTCTTTGACACATTCTGAGTGATTTTCTTTAAATTATCACCAAGAAGGTAAAACAGTGGACAAAGTTGAGCTATGGAATGGTTCTATTACAACAAGGTCAATGCACTGGTCAAAGCAAAATGATAATTGTTTCCAAGAGACCTGTTCTTCTTGCTTCATGATTTCCTCCTTTCAGAATATACATCACAATTAATGGGAGGCATTTCAGGTTTAATTCCCAGGATGGACATGGTGAATAAGTATACCAGTTGATCTATAGGCAAAGAAGTTGTTTTCATGGACAGTCGGTGTTATGGATAGTTTGAAACAAAACAAGTTTCCAGTATTCAATAAACAGAGATGATATAGAGTTGTGGAGCTATTTTTCAAAGTTTTAAAAAGTTCGGTGTTGAAATGTCACCCAAGGGACAAAACTGAAAAAAAATCACCCTTTGAACAACTGTGCATAAAACAGAGTTCTGGCTTTAAGCTATATTTGTTTTCATAAAGGGGTTGGTCCATGATTAGACGGTCCAAAAGCATCGAAAACCTTCAAATGCATGCAGAGATTATGAATTCAGTTTTGAAAATACACCAAGGTTGTTGGTAAAAGGATCAAAAGGGCTTTAAACGCATTACAAAAGCCAGCCAAACATTTTCCTTTTACATTTAAAAAATAGAAGTGACTGTTGCAGATTTTGAAATGACATAAGGGAAAAGTCGAGGGGGAATGTGCACTTTCAAAATCACAAGTAAAGTTTCCTCCATGTTCTCAGCACCACAGCAAAGAAGACCGGAGCAAGCCTTAGCATTCTGCACACATTTTCAGGGTTGAGCGATCGCGCGACGGGCCTGGAAAACTGCGCGACACGCCTGGAGGCAACTTTACAAAGGCATCCCGTGTACGCGCGATGCGCCTGTACAGTTGCGTGACACGCCTGTACACGGCGCCCGACTGCCCGACCCGACAACTTTTTCGGCACGGCACTCCGAGAGATCAGCACGTCGCTCGCCTTCTTTGGCCCTGTTAAGCCATTTAACGCCTCCAAAGCTAGACTAAACTCGTCATTGAACCCCTCCATTATATTATCAAGGTATTCCCATATGCATTCTCACTTCTTGAAACCAATTGCTAAGTGACATAAAGTTTTAAAAAAAAAGCCCTATTTGTTTAGCTATGGTGTGAGATAAATTGTCGAGACTGACCTAGTTTATATCAACATATATGTTAAGAATATGCCCAACAAAGTGAGGGTCAAAATCAAGAGAATGGCTTGACTTCGTTTTCTCTGCTACATCACCATATCTGTCATTAGGCTATGTGATAGTTCGAAGTATAAAACTGTGATAAGATGTTATGTATGGTATTTTGGGCACCTACAGGAAAAGGTTGGTTTTGAGACTAAGAGCAGCTTGTTTAGTCTTCAAAACATCGAAGGGCAGAGGTTTTTCCTATAAAGAACTGTGTTTTGATTAAAAGGAGAGTTTGTTATAAAGAGACAGGGTTTAGGTCTAAACAGAAACCTTTCACACTGTCCTCAAAACATTGCCATATTGTTAAAACAGTGAAGTGCACTCAGAAAAAAAGGGTTTTTGACAAAGGGCTGTTTATAAGTTGAAAAACCACAGGGTAAGGCTGCTCCTGCTCCTCATACAAAGACAGTTTTCATGGTGTAGCTGCTTGATTGACTTTGGGTGTTCATGCTTGTTTGATAAATAGATGTCAGGTTGAAACAAAGGATTTTTTCTACAAAGGCTAGGGTTACATGTATAAGAGACCCTTGACTGTTTTGAAAAATAAAACTCACATAAGCTTCTGCCCAAAAACCTTATAGTCTTTGAAATATCTGTAATCTTGGCTCAGAATTATACCAGTGACTTTTTAAATGCATTAAAGGGTTGATTTCACATATGCAAGTTAGTTCAATGTTGGCACACTTATACAGGGCAGATTTTTTTAATTATTGCAAAATTTACTATGGAAAGGAGTAAGAGGTATTGAGTGACATCTTAAAACTCACAAGAAAAGGGTGATCAAAGAACTTCTCACAGCAAACTCCTTCTAGCAGTCTGCCCTTCTTTTCACTATATTATATCATATTGAAAAATTGTTTACTGAGATATTTTCAAGGTGTAGGGCCACTTTCTGAAGAGCAGGGTTTTAATGATTGAGTTTTGTCTTGGAGACACAAATACAAGTGTGTTGATTGGCCTCTAACAAACTCACAAGAAGAATGATTTCTTAACACTGTATACAGGAAATATACACAGCAGTCTGTCTCATCTTTACTATATGGTGTCCTATTGAGGAATCTGCCTGGCTGAGGTACACTCAAAGGTAGAAGGCTAGTTTTAAGAGAACAGGAGGTTGTGTATTACAAAGACACTTGTTGCAAACCATCCACCTCACATTGTCTCTCTGTCAAAGTAGTAAAGTGACACAATTTGATTCCAGCAGGGAATTTTTACACACAGTAAAGGTAGTTTACCTCTTCCAAAGCATTTTCAGGTCAGAATGCCTCCAAGACAAGACAACAGGAGCGGTCCACATAAAAGATATGAGCCCATATCTACAGAAGAGATTAATGCTCATCCATCTGTACTTTTCAACTTCCATGAAGTAGGCTGCCTTGATTTCTGCCAGAAGATAGAAGAAGTCAAGAGTTTTTCGCCATTAACACACTTGTGTGCCCTGAGATTCAAAGAAAAACACTTCTAAGTGGCGGGTCTTGATTTCAAAATTTCTCCAAGGTATGTGTCCAAGGCCACCAAGATCCCGTATCATGGCGAAAAATGGTTTAAACAAGATCATCTTGACTTAGAGGATTAAAAACCTTTCATCAAGCCTGAACATAGAGAGGTTGTCACTGCTATTTTCCCTTTTTCATATCTCCTTGACAGCTATGCTCCGCTTATGAAAGTCATAATGAAATATTTCACTTGTGAAGGGAGGTTTAATCGAATTTATGCCTACCATGTCCGCTTATTGATGCATTTTACCAGAAGCAGGCAACTAAACCTCCCTTATTTTTTGTTCAAAAGCATAGAGAAAATGGCATCTACTGTCCAAAAGAAGGCCCCACCTCAGCAAATCCCTTCTCTTTTTCATCATTCTTTGATCAAGATTATCTTCCTATACCAGCTAGAGAAGAAAGAGGTTTTATGGGATTTATTCATCAGCCATCCAGATTTTGCCACTGTTCCTCCTGCCCATATTTCTCCTACTCAGCCTGTCCATCGCCCAGTGCCTTTGTCCAGTACGCCTACTCCTAGAAGGCTCAGAATGACTGCTGGACAGCCAAGTCAACAGGAGGAAGGAGAGGGTAGTAAACAGCAGCAGGTCCATGATGAGGGACAACAGCAGGTCCATGATGAGGGATAGCAGCAGATAGATGATGAAGGACAGTAGGTCCATGATGAGGAACAACAGCAGGTCCATGATGAGGAACTGCAGCAGGTCCATGATGAAGGATAGCAGGTACAAATTGAGGGACAGCAGAAGATAGCAGTTGAGGAACAGCATGTTAGGCAGGAAGTTGAGACACCTCTTGAACCACAAATTGAACAAAGCCTTGATGAAGAATAGCAAGCTAATGTTGGCGAACAGGGGCAGCCAAGTGAACAGCAAGGAGAAGATATATAGTAGCCTCAAGAAGAGCAGCCAATTCAAAAAGATGTCAAAGGTAAATCAGTTGTTACTCCCCCTCTCAAAGTAACAAAGCTCAGCACAGCAAGGGAAAGAGGGACTAAAGCTGCCACCCTAACAGTGACAAAGATTGTTCCTAGCAAGAGGAAATTGCCCAAAAAGACACCTTCTAGTATGCCGAGGAAAAGCGCCAGATTGGATTTCAAAGGTAAAAGCAAAGTTGGGGAAAGTACAAAGCATGGAAGTGAATTCGCTGTCATCCCTATCCAAAGCGATGACAGTGACAATGAGGCCCGCCTTCTTGAAAATCTCTTAATCCATAAGGAAGGGGAAATTGAGGCACTAGAGCAAGATCTTCAAAGGGCAAGGAATTTCAACCACTTCTTGGAGATTGAAAACAAACAAATGAATGTGCACACAGTTGTTCACGAGGCACGGGCAATTAAGTATAAGAAAGAGGCAGCTAAGGCGCAAGAAAGAATTGAAGAGCTCATTGGTGAGTTTGATGATGAAGAGGAGGAAGACCAGCCTAGGCGGAAGAGGCCTAGGACCATCGGGCTTAAAAGAGATTTGGAAAAGCAGAGAGCAGAAGAGCAAGCCCAGCTCCAAGCCTTTCCTCTCACTGCACTCCTTGAGCAGGAAATTGAGGAAAACAAAGAGGCTTGGCTTGAAAGAGCTAACAAACATTTGGAAATGAAGCTTGAGAGGGCAAATAGAGATTTAGAGCTGCAGAGGAAAAGGACACACCACCTCCAAAAGCTGAATCAGTTTGCCCGGCGCAAACTAAAGGCAGCACAAGAGAAATTGAAGAAGGTAAAGCGGAAGCGCCTAGCACGGAAAGAAGGGAAAAGCATATCAGCCCTTGATATTTTGGCCTCAACTTTAGAGCATGTTGCTATGGACCCTTGAGGGTCATGCATGCCAATTTTGGGCCTTTTTCGGCAACTTTTTGTTTTTTGGCATTTTTTGGGTTTTTGGCCGAAAACTCATAATTTCGCCATTTCAGTTTGATGAGTTGTCAAGGGAGGAGGATGATACCGATGGATGCCATAATTCTATGAGCAGGTCTCCAGCGATTTTCAGAGCATTTGGAGATCATTCGCCCCCTCAAATTGGCGAAAAACGCCCTCTTTTTGCACATTCTGCCCGCCATATCAGCAGTCTGCTATTTCCTGGTTTTTTACACACAGGTACAGTTTTGGATGACTTCCAGGCCTCAGATTGAGATGGTTTTAGTTGCGCCGGAAAGTAGACACAGAGAGCTTTCCAACAAGCTATCATGAGCCTCGTTTTGACATCGGGAAGGCTGCCAATTGCCTCCAGCAAGTCAGGGGACATTTTTCAGGCATAAATATGAAGTATTTTTGTAATTTTTGAACCTCAAAAATCTGCTTTTCCCAAATGTGCGTTAAGCTATTTTTATACTTGGGAAATGATGTAAAGTCAATATAATTTCCGTTTTTAGCAGTTTTTTAGATATTTTATTGGATATTTTGTGCCTTGGGCTTTGCAAAGCCTCAAGGACAAGTTTAGATATTTTGACTTGGCCAATGGGATAGCTAGTTGCTCCATGAGGTTTTCCTCCCTCAAGCCTATTTATTCCATGGGTTTCATTGTAAATCGGAGGCTGAACTTGAGAGAAGAATTAATACATTGGTCATATGAGCTTTGAAGAATACACTTGTGTTATGATTTTTGGACTGCCTCTTGGATGCTTTTGATGAATGATGAAGGATTGGTGATGGATTCCATGACATGGTAGAATGGTATAGTGTTTCTTGCTATGTTTTTGTCTTCTAGTTTTCATTCATAATACATGCTTCTTGCTGCTATAGATCAGTAGAGATTGATTTTGAGATATGCCCATAGAGGCACCTCAAAATTCCTGAATCTTCATAGCTTGATTTTTTCTTCTTCCTTAGTTATATTAAAGAATTCTTAACTGCTCTTTAGTAACTTAAGGATACTGTTTGCTAAGTTTTATTTACAAGTTCTATGTATGTTGAGTAGGATGTATGGTGTGCCCTGCCTACCTATAAGCTGTCCATAGTTCTGTCCATAAAACTTTCTCTTTGACTGGTTAGTTGATCATCTTGTTGAACCAAGGAGGCCTAGTCCTGATCTAGCCCTTTGCCTAAAACTATGAAAGCTTGTTTGTCAAAGTGCCCAATAACTTAGAGACTATGTTTAGGCGTTCTGGCATAGTTTTATGAGTTGTTAGTCTGTCTTATGTGTTTTCCCCAAAGTCTGATAGCCATTTCCCGAAGTTAGAGGGTCTTATACCTCTATGCATGGCTGGAATGTTTGATTCCTGTGTATAAATTAGCTCATAGTTACACTTAGCATGATTAATGGCTTGCTATAACATGTTTATGTCTGCTATCAACTAGTTACACTTGAAATCCCTTGTCTTTCACAAGCTTGATGTCCATTTACTCCATTCTGCCCAAAGATCCCTTCTACCGTGAATCAAATCGGCCCTACAACAACCTTGCATCATCATCTCATAGCTTCCTTGACCTGTTTGACCCCATAGCCCAATTGATCTAACTTCTTATTATCCATTTTTACATCTTTGATCAGTTTTATCCCTCACAAACTTAAAAACCAAAAATCAAAAAACTCACTTCATAACTAGCCTAATATCAGAACACCATAAGTGAACACACCGATATCTTTCACATCTAATAGAGAGAGCCCTCTCTGAGTCCAGGAAGGCTAGGTCCTCGGGCTCCAAAGCTTGGTTTGATGTTACATCGTCATTTGGCTCGCCAATCGGCCAAATCACGGGACCCTAACATAATGGCGATCATGGTGGGACCTATTGAGTACATGACAGTCTAGCAAAATTTTGTAGACTCTTTAGTCCTTTAACATTTAACTTAGACCATCAGCCTTTAGAATCATTCAGAGTAAACTCTCTGTTTCACCATCTTAGCAAAGTGATGAATCAGGTTCATAACACTCTTACATCCTAGGCTGCACATAAAACTCAGAAAAAACCACAAAAAAAAACTCCCTTAGATTGGTTTTTGTCAGTACTGGTGGTGGACCATACACATATACCTCAAAACAACTAAAAATCCACCTGGAGACTCCACTAAACTCTAGTAAGCCTTACTATTTTACCAAGCTCCAGGCTACTATCCGATAAACCTATCCCATCGCTCACTAACATAGCGGGAGATGGTAGGACACTGAGTACATAATAGTCCAGCAAACTCTCATAGACTCTTTGGTCCTTTAGGTACCATAAACAAGCAAGCAGTCCATAGACCCATTTTTTAGAGTAAACTCTTTTTGTTCTCATCACCCTAGCAAAGTGTTGAAACAAGTCTAGGATACTTTAACAAACCATAGGCTGCACATAAAACTCAGAAAATCCAAAACATTCTCAGATTAGTTACTGGTGGTGGACCATAGCTATCTTCACAAAAACAACCCATTTCCACCTGGCGACTCCACTAATCCATCCCTTTTATTTTTAACCATCCTTCACCTTAGTAAAGCTTTAGAAAGACCACTCATCCAGAAACATTCACCAATACCATTCTCTCTAAACTCTGGATCTGAAATCTGGCTTCACGAAGAATCAACACCAGATCCCATCCAGACCCAAATCCCCCTATCATAGTAGATGACCCAAAGAAGATTCTGTGGCAAGCTTCCGAAACTGACCATCTAGCTACTGGTAGATCCATCCGTAGAACAAGATCTGTACCTAAACATCGCACTATCCTACTAGATTCACCTTTGGAACTAGAGTCATCACAAACTCTTCCCAGGAGCAAATCATATAGTAAGATAAAATTTGACGATCTTGAAACCCTAGACCCACCACAGAGTCCTATTAGAGAAGCTTCACCCACCACTCCTCCTGATTTCCAGCTTCTTTATCAATTTGGCTCCTATCATCCCAGATCTGCTCAAAACCAGATCACTAGTCCAAGTTCATCCGCTACACCTAGTCAAACCACCACTGTTCAAACCACTTCATTTCAGCCTACTAGTCCTCATCTTGTATATCATCCATTAGCTCCAGTCATGGCAGCCTGGTACGCACCTTTGGTGTTGCCACCACCTTTAGCTCCTCTCCCAAACAAATATCAAGACAAAATCCCACACTTTACTGGAGAAGACACCACCACACCTCAACAACATATAAGTAGGATGACTGATGCTTATGAATACCTGGAGGTACAAGACGAGACCGTCAGAATGAGAATATTTGCCCAAAGTCTTGGTGGTGAACCCAAAACATGGTTCAAAAGCTTAACTCCAAACAACATCCACAATATCCCAGAACTACATCAAGTCTTCAGAAATAGGTGGGAAATCCGAAGAAACCCTATTCAAATCCTGTCAGAATATAACAACCTAAAACGGGAAAATGGGGAAAGTGTCCAGGCTTACTGCACTAGGTTCAACAGTGTGTATAACTCCCTCCCACCTCATTTCAAACCCCCACTTGGTTTAGCCTTGGCAAAATTCCCCGAGGGTTTCGATCCGGACATGACATATCATCTGAGAGACAAAGATCCCCCTACCTTAGAGGAAATGCAACAAATAGCCATAAAAGCAGATGCCAACTTAGCAGAAAAAAGGGCTAGGACTAGATCAGAAAGAAAGGTCACATACAAGGATGAGGTCTCCACTTCATCACCTTCCCTAGATCCCAGAATAGATGACTTAGTCAAATCCATGGCCAAAATGTGGGAAAAGATAAATGAAAAGGCGCCTATTAGGGACAACCAGCTAAACCCTCCAAATAGAAACCAAAACCAAAACTTTAGGAGGGAACAGCCCCAAAACAGACCAGGAGAAAATGACCAACAGATTAGGCCACCATTCAATGAAAACTATGTGGAAGAGGATGATAGGGATACAGAACCTCTTGATGAACATCATTTAAACCTCATAGGATCTGATAATGAGAGTGAGGTGTACCTCACAGAAGAAGAACAAGCGTTCTTTTCTCCTGATCAGGATGAGACCAACTATGAAGATCCCGACGACCCTGCCATAGATTTTCAGAATGCCATTATAGAAGCTCACAGGCAATATGACCTTAGAAGAAAAAGAAACCAAGATAATGCCAAGAAAGGTAACTCAGATACTACTAAAGCTCCAGATACCATCCTCAAAAAAGCATCAAGCATTGACAATGTTAAGATTGAGAAAACTGACCAAAACAAAGCTAAAGTTACCCAAGCTAGGCCTCTCTTAGATACTCCTGGTACTTCTACTAAGGTCACCGAAGCAACTATGGCCAACAAAATCCTGAAACAAGGTCAACAAACTCAGAACATAGAGAGGGTTGTGGCTGAAAAAGCTAAAACAAACACATCTAAACTTCAGTTGCCTTTTAGCTTTGAAGGCGAAATCGCCAAGATCAAGATCACCATGCCTCTTACTGAACTCATTGCCCAAAACTCTTATAAATCCCAAGTACTAAAAGTCTTGAATCTAGAAAATGATGCAAACACTGTTAATCTCACTGATAACACTCCTGAAGTATTGTTTGGTCCAAAGGTAGAGGGAAAATTCCAAGAGGGAGCTACTCTTCCATTTTACATTAGCCTAAACATCCATAACCAAATCCTCCACAATGCCATGCTAGACTCCGGCGCCTCGCATAATCTTATGCCGAAGGTAGTAATGGAAATATTAGGCTTGGAAATCACAAGACCATACAAAGACTTGTATTCATTTGATTCAAGTAGAGTCCAATGCCTGGGTTTGATCAAAGACCTTTGTTTCAGTCTGGCCCAAATACCTGCGAAACATCTAATCATGGATATAGTAGTGGCATACATTCCTCCCAAATACGGGATGCTTCTATCCAGATCTTGGGGAGCCAAACTCCAAGGGAATATCCAACTGGACATGTCATATGCCACCATTCCCGTGTTTGGCCAGACCAGAATACTCTACCGCGAATCACACATGAAATATATGATTAGCAGTCAAGATAGGCCAGATAACGTTCCAATGTGTTCCTTGCGTTCCGACCTGAACTCTTTCATTATGCATATTGATGAAAACATGGAGGAAGAGTCAGAGGAAACTGATGTAGACTTAGATCCACCACATCAGCTGTCCCTGGTGCCTTATGATGAACTAGACACTCAAAACTACCATGATCATGAACAGTTGTGTCTTGAGGAAAGTAAGTTTTCCCTTTCTGAAGTAGGATTAGAACAAGAAGCACAAACTCTTATGTACTATCAAGCAAATTGCTCTAGTTTTAGTCAAACACCAGCAGTGACTTGTGGAAACTTCTTCCGGGTAAAGGCTTTAGAAGACCTACACATTATAAACCTATTTGGAACCCGGGAGCAAGGGAGTTTAATTTTTCTACCATACCTCAAAGATTTACCATCATGTGACCCTCCTACTGCAAATGAAACTTTGACCATAACCTCAGCAGCTCAACATCTTGAAAAAATGCCAGATAAACTTCTTATGAGCAAAGATGACAGTTGCAATCCCAGCATACCTGAACTACTGAAATTGGCTCATATTCTGTCTTTCCATGAAGAACTTAGAAATGCTAAAATCAGAAATCTCATGCAGAATACCAATTTCTACAGAAAAAACAAGGGAAACTACTGTGTCAATACCTTCCCCTCAAAGAACAACTTTGACAAGAGAAAACACAACAATCTGAAACAAACTGAAATAATCAGGGATAAAACAGATGGCCATAGAGTATGCTTTGATTTTAGAAGTAATATTGCATATCCCTATAATAGAAAATATGCTTTTTCTACCCAAGACCATGGTTTACCAAATAAAAGTGCTTTTAATCATGTACTTTTGCAAGATGATGTTTCAGGTCATGGTCATAAGATTCCCTTGCAAAGTAGACAGCTTAAAGATTTTTTCAAGTTTGCGGGAGGTAGATTTGATTTCAAGTTCAAAATTGCAAAACCACCCAATGTCAGAAATCTGTTCATGAAGGCCATGTTCCCAGTTTTAAATTTCTGCATCTGTGCATACCTTGATGATGTCATTATCTATTTTAAGAATGACCAAGAATACATGCATTACTTGAGGAAATCATACAGTAAGTAAAGGAGTGGAAATCAGATATTCAGAGAGGTACAAAAGGAAGACACTGGGTTGTTTAGAGATTCTTGCATGAATCCCTATGTCATGTTAGAGAGAGAAAATTTCCCAAATTTTTCTTTTCAGGAGTTAAGTGGGACAAGGGTGAGAGGAGATCCTTATGAGGATAAGATGCTTAAATTCCGTCATTTCCAAGATTTTTGAGTCTGAAACACTTTTATTCATTGTACATACCATTGTTTGAAATATTGAAAAAATAGAAAAGTCAAAAACAGTAAAAGATAGAAAAGTCAAAAAACAGTAAAAAAACAGAAAAGAGGGCAAGTGAAGATAGAACAAAGGCCCCATGTTCCAAAAAAGAGTCTTTCAGAAAGCGAGCAAGTCTAAATGCCGCTACTAGTACTTCAATGTCTTGTTCAGCTATCTAGCCTAATCATAGCTGAGCATGTTTAAATTTATTTGCTGATAAGTTAGTGAGTGCCAAGATAGTCAACATTGTGTAAGATTGACTTATCACAGAGCTTAGATTAGGGAGATATTCTGGTTCCACATGCCTAAAACAGAACCAAAGAGAGAAGCGAGGGATGAAAAACACATTGTACATCTTAGCCCCGCTTGTCTAGTTTCCTTTTGTTGCAAAATAATATTTGTGTGCAGCTTGTCTTTTATGCCGCAAATGCATGACAAATCAGACTGCCTAATCCTGATTTGATCATTTTTAAATTTCATGTTTTAGATTAGAGAATAAAATCCTGTCAAACTGCTTAATCTTGACAGTCGATCTAGTTTTAGGTAGAGAAATGAAGGAGTTCATCAGCTTAATCTAAACTCCCGGCAGATATAAGAGTAGAAATAGATAGGTTCATTTTGCAAAAAGAAAAATATACATTGTCAAAAGGCTGCTAGTTCAAATGCGCCAAAAGAAGAAAAAATGTTAGGAAAATAGTGGGGTAGGTAGAAGTATCATTGATGTTAACCATGCTGTCACTTTTCAGAAATAACATCAAAAGAAGGGTAAATTTTGCGCCAATGGATAAGGCACTGGTCTTCATAAGCCAAAGATTTGAATTCTGGACACCTCCTGACGAGGAGCTGCCCTCCCCAAATGGAGCCACTGTTAGCCATCAGTATTTTTTACATGTTAGTGATGACTATATCCACAGCTGAGTTTTCTAGAAACTGATTTCCTTATGTCAATATGTCATCTAAAAAACCCTCATAAAACTTTTTTCGCCCTTCTACCTTTCAGTCCACCCATGTCAAAATAAAGCCTCATTATCACTATCCTATCTAGCTTCAGCCCTATTGGTCTGCCCATCAGCTCGAAAGGGAAAAGTCCAAGTATGTTTCAAGAGTCTCCCCTATGTTAGGAAGTGGCGCTTTAAGACATTTTACCTTTGGCAATCATCAAAAAGCCAAAAAAGCCTCCATCTGCTACAGACCAACCATGACTGACCTCCCACTCTGCAAATGAAATTGACAAACAGCTCTAAGTCGCGCCACTCACACCCCCTAGGTCTCAGCACTGCTTAAAACACAGTCTCAAGCTGATTATTAGGTGTTTCACAGTATTTTATGGGTTCTGCAAAGAACAGGAAATATAACTTCATCTCAGGAGGAAATGCTTGAATCTACAGTTAGAGGAACAGATGCTTCTAAATGTATCATGAGCTTGAGATATATCTGCAAAACAGAAAGTCACTCATCAAGACCTTGCAGTTTTCCTTCCAGCATGAAAATCACAGTAAGAAGGGGACACCACTGTCACAGCAAACTGGTAAATTGTCATGGCCCAGAACCTCCTTCATTTACAAGCAGAGGGTTAGGGCGCCTCCTTCATCTACAAGCAGAGGGCGCTGGCCAGTATTGACTTAAAGGATTGCAGAAGTCCAGGTTTACCTTTTTACTGAGCAGTGAAACAATATCTCCAGGTTTTATGAATATGAGTGATGATCATAACAGGGACAGAGTCTGAAATATGCAAGTTCAAAGGAAAGCAGAGTTTGGTCTGATAAACGAGGTCATTTGAAGTTTTCAAATTATGTGAATTTTTAAACTTTAGAAAGGCAGGTCATTAGTAAAAATTCCAATCATAAGCAGCTTGCTTGTCCACAAGATCAAATTGAAGAGGCGCTGACAAAACATGTCATTACACATGCAGAAGGAAAGGTGTTTTGTTTTTCAAAAGGCACTGACCTCCATAGTCACAGAGACTATCCTTCAAATAATTTTTCATGAGATAACCAAAACAAATGATGACATTTCAGTCACCCTCAGAGCAGTACAGTGAGACAATGACATTTTGGCTAGGGTTTTTCTGAAGCATAGTGGTGATTGCAAGCAGAGGTGACAGTATTGATGTTCTTTTTAGGTTGGTTGCTTACCATCATAATCCAAGCAAATCCTTGTCATGCAGCATTATCAAATAATCTCCAGATACTTTGCTCAGTAAAGGGCCTCCTCCGTTTATGAGCAGATGGCCAAAGCATTGCAGGTTGTTGAAAAATGATTGATCTAAAGTGCAGTAGAAAGATACAAAGAAAGTAAATAGAAGTCATTGCACAGGGCGGTTTCCTTAGAGGAAGAGGCCACACAGTCACCTCACTGTCCCATGCCAAGAAGTCTAAAGGGAGCTCCTTTTGAGTTAACAGAGAAATATAGTATGAAAGCATGCAACCAAAAGATGACACTTACAGTCCAGGGAGAAGCTTACAAATCGCCTGGAAGCAGCAATCATCGAACAAATTGGAAAAACACAGGCCATCTCCTGTTAAATGACAAAACAGTTGTCAAGGCTTTTCAAAATGCTATTTGACACATTCTGAGTGATTTTATTTAAATTATCACCAAGAAGGTAAAATAGTGGACAAAGTTGAGCTATAGAATGGTTCTATTACAAAAAGGTCAATGCACTGGTCAAAGCAAAATGATAATTGTTTCGAAGAGACCTGTTCTTCTTGCTTCATGATTTCCTCCTTTCAGAATATACATCACAAGTAATGAGAGGCATTTCAGGTTTAATTCCCAGGATGGACATGGTGAATAAGTATACCAGTTTATGTATAGGCAAAGAAGTTGTTTTCATGGACAGTCAGTGTTATGGATAGTTTGAAACAAAACAAGTTTCCAGTATTCAATAAACAGAGATGATATGAAGGTTGTGGAGCTATTTTTCAAAGTTTAAAAGTTTGGTGTTGAAATGTCACCCAAGGGACAAAACTGAAAAAAAATCACCCTTTGAACAACTGTGCATAAAACAGAGTTCTGGCTTTAAGCTATATTTGTTTTCATAAAGGGGTTGGTCCATGATTAGACGGTCCAAAAGCATCGAAAACCTTCAAATGCATGCAGATATTATGAATTCGGTTTGCAAATACACCAAGGTTGTTGGTAAAAGGATCAAAAGGGCTTTAAACGCATTACAAAAGCCAGCCAAACATTTTCCTTTTACATTTAAAAAACAGAAGTGACCGTTGCAGATTTTGAAACGACATAAGGGCAAAGTCAAGGGGGAATGTGCACTTTCAAAATCACAAGTAAAGTTTCCTCCATGTTCTCAGCACCACAGCAAAGAAGACCGGAGCAAGCCTTATCATTCTGCACACATTTTCAGGGTTGAGCGATCGCGCGACGGGCTTGGAAAACCGCGCGACGCGCCTGGAGGCAACTTTACAAAGGCATCCCGTGTACGCGCGACGCGCCTGTACAGTTGCGCGACGCGCCTGTACATGGCGCCCGACTGCCCGACCCGACAAATTTTTCGGCGCGACACTCCGAGAGATCAGCACGTCGCTCACCTTCTTTGGCCCTGTTAAGCCATTTAACGCCTCCGGAGCTAGACTAAACTCGTCAGTGAACCCCTCCATCATATTATCAAGGTATTCCCATATGCATTCTCACTTCTTGAAACCAATTGCTAAGTGACATAAAGTTAAAAAAAAAAGCCCTGTTTGTTTAGCTATGGTGTGAGATAAATTGTCGAGATTGACCTGGTTTATATCAACATATATGTTAAGAAGATGCCCAACAAAGTGAGGGTCAAAATCAAGAGAATGGCTTGACTTCGTTTTCTCTGCTACATCACCATATCTGTCATTAGGCTATGTGATAGTTCGAAGTATAAAACTGTGATAAGATGTTATGTATGGTATTTGGGGCACCTACAGGAAAAGGTTGGTTTTGAGACTAAGAGCAGCTTGTTTAGTCTTCAAAACATCGAAGGGCAGAGGTTTTTCCTATAAAGATCTGTGTTTTTATTAAAAGGAGAGTTTGTTATAAAGAGACAGGGTTTAGGTCTAAACAGAAACCTTTCACACTGTCCTCAAAACATTTCCATATTGTTAAAACAGTGAAGTGCACTCAGAAAAAAAGGGTTTTTGACAAAGGGTTGTTTATAAGTTGAAAAACCACAGGGTAAGGCTGCTCCTGCTCCTCATACAAAGACAGTTTTCGTGGTGTAGTTGCTTGATTGACTTTGGGTGTTCATGCTTGTTTGATAAACAGATGTCAGGTTGAAACAAAGGATTTTTTCTACAAAGGCTAGGGTTACATGTATAAGAGACCCTTGACTGTTTTGAAAAATAAAACTCACATAAGCTTCTGCCCAAAAACCTTATAGTCTTTGAATGATCTGTTATCTTGGCTCAGAATTATACCAGTGACTATTTAAATGCATTAAAGGGTTGATTTCACATATGCAAGTTAGTTCAATGTTGGAACACTTATACAGGGCAGAGTTTTTAATGATTGCAAAATTTAATATGGAAAGGAGTAAGAGGTATTGAGTGACATCTTAAAACTCACAAGAACAGGGTGATCAAAGCACTTCTCACAACAAACTCCTTCTAGTAGTCTGCCCTTCTTTTCACTATATTATATCATATTGAAAAATTGTTTACTGAGATATTTTCAAGGTGTAGGGTCACTTTCTGAAGAGCAGGGTTTTAATGATTGAGTTTTGTCTTGGAGACACAAATACAAGTGTGTTGATTGGCCTCTAACAAACTCACAAGAAGAATGATTTCTTAACACTGTATACAGGAAATCTACACAGCAGTCTGTCTCATCTTTACTATATGGTGTCCTATTGAGGAATCTGCCTGGCTAAGGTACACTCAAAGGTAGAAGGCTAGTTTTAAGAGAACAGGAGGTTGTGTATTACAAAGACACTTGTTGCAAACCATCCACCTCACATTGTCTCTCTGTCAAAGCAGCATATTGACACAGTTTCAATCCAGCAGGGCATTTTACATATAGTGAAGGCAGTTTGCCTCTTCCAAAGCATTTTCAGGTCAGAATGCCTCCAAGGCAAGACCACAGGAGCGGTCCACATAAAAGATATGAGCCCATCTCTACAAAAGAGATTAATGCTCATCCATCTGTACTTTTCAACTTCCATGAAGTAGGCTGCCTTGATTTCTGCCAGAAGATAGAAGAAGTCAAGAGTTTTTCACCATTAACACACTTGTGCGCCCTGAGATTCAAAGAAAAACACTTCCAAGTGGCGAGTCTTGATTTCAAAATTTCTCCAAGGTATGTGTCCAAGGCCACCAAGATCCCGTATCATGGCGAAAAATGGTTTAAACAAGCTCATCTTGACTTAGAGGATTACAAACCTTTCATCAAGCTTGAACATAGAGAGGCTGTCACTGCTATCTTCCCTTTTTCATATCTCCTTGACAGCTATGCTCCACTTATGAAAGTCATCATGAAATATTTCACTTGTGAAGGGAGGTTTAATCGAATTTATGCCTACCATGTCCGATTATTGATGCATTTTACCAGAAGCAGGCAACTAAACCTCCCTTACTTTTTGTTCAAGAGCATAGAGAAAATGGCATCCACTGTCCAAAAGAAGGCCCCACCTCAGCAAATCCCTTCTCTTTTTCATCATTCTTTGATCAAGATTATCTTCCTATACCAACTAGAGAAGAAAGAGGTTTTATGGGATTTATTCATTAGCCATCCAGATTTTGCCACTGTTCCTCCTGCCCATATTTCTCCTACTCAGCCTGTCCGTCGCCCAGTGCCTTTGTCCAGTAGGCCTACACCTAGAAGGCTCAGAATGACTACTGGACAGCCAAGTCAACAGGAGGAAGGAGAGGGCAGTGAACAACAACAAGAAGAAAGGGATGAGGGACAGCAGTAGATAGAGGATGAAGGACAACAGGTCCATGATGAGGAATAGCAGCAGATAGTTGATGAAGGACAGCAGGTCCATGATGAGGAACAACAGCTGATATACATTGAGGGACAGCAGCAGTTAGATGATGATGAGCAGCAGCAGGTGCCAGAAGAAGAACAGCAAGTTGGGCAGGAAGTTGAGACACCTCTTGAGCCACAAATTGGAAAAAGCCTTGATGAAGAGCAGCAAACTAATGTTGACAAACAGGGGCAGCCCAGTGAACAGCAAGGAAAAGATATCCAGCAGCCTCAAGAAGAGCAGCCAATTCAAAAGGATGTCAAAGGTAAATCAGTTGTTACTCCTCCTCTCAAAGTAACAAAGCTCAGCACAGCAAGGAAAAGAGGGACTAAAGATGCCCCCCTAACAGTGACAAAGATTGTTCCTAGCAAGAGGAAATTGCCCAAAAAGACACCTTCTAGCATGCCAAGGAGGAAAAGCGCCAGATTGGTTTTCAAAGGTAAAAGAAAAGTTGGGGAAAGTACAAAGCATGGAGGTGAATTAGCTATTATCCCTATCCAAAGCGATGATAGTGACAATGAGGCCCGCCTTCTTGAAAATATCTTAATCCATAAGGAAGGGAAAATTGAGGCATTAGAGCAAGATCTTCAAAGGGCAAGGAATTTCAACAACTTTTTGGAGATTGAAAACAAACAGATGAATGTGCACACAGTTGTTCATGAGGCACGAGCGATTAAGTATAAGAAAGAGGCAGTCAAGGTGCAAGCAAGAATTGAAGAGCTCATTGGTGAGTTTGATGATGAGGAGGAGGAAGACCAGCCTAGGCGGAAGAGGCCTAGGACCATCGGGCTTAAAAGAGCCTTGGAAAAGCAGAGAGCAGAAGAGCAAGCCCAGCTCCAAGCCTTTCCTCTCACTGCACTCCTTGAGCAAGAAATTGAGGAAAACAAAGATGCTTGGCTTGAAAGAGCTAACAAAGATTTGGAAATGAAGCTTGAGAGGGCGAATAGAGATTTAGAGCTACAAAGGAAGAGGACACATCACTTCCAAAAGCTGAATCATTTTGCCCGGCGCAAACTAAAGGCAGCTCAAGAGAAATTAAAGAAGGTTAAGGGGAAGCGCCTAGCACGGAAAGAAGGGAAAAGCATATCAGCCCTTGATATTTTGGCCTCAGCTTCGGAGCATGTTGCTATGGACCCTTGAGGGTCATGCATGCAAATTTTGGGCCTTTTTCGGCAACTTTTTGTTTTTTGGCATTTTTTGGGTTTTTGGTCGAAAACTCATAAATTCACCATTTCAGTTTGAGGAGTTTTCAAGGGAGGGGGATGATACCGATGGATGCCATAATTCTATGAGCAGGTCTCCAGCGATTTTCAGAGCATTTGGAGATCATTCGCCCCCTCGAATTGGCGAAAAATGCCCTCTTTTTGCACGTTCTGCCCGTCATATCAGCAGTCTGCTATTTCCTGGTTTTTTACACACAGGTACAGTTTTGGATGACTTCTAGGCCTCAGATTGAGATATTTTCAATTGCGCCGGAAAGTAGACACAGAGAGATTTCCAACGAGCTATAATGAGCCTCGTTTCGACACCAGGAAGGCTGCCAATTGCCTCCAGCAAGTCAGGGGACCTTTTTAAGATATAAATATGAAGTATTTTTGTAATTTTTGAACCTCAAAAATCTGCTTTTCCCAAATGTGCGTTAAGCTATTTTTATACTTGGGAAATGATGTAAAGTCAATATAATTTCCATTTTTAGCAGTTTTTAGATATTTTATGGGATATTTTTTGCCTTGGGCTTTGCAAAGCCTCAAGGACAAGTTTAGATATTTTGACTTGGTCAATGGGATAGCTAGTTGCTCCATGAGGTTTTCCTCCCTCAAACCTATTTATTCCATGGGTTTCATTGTAAAACAGAGGCTGAAATTGAGAGAAGAATTAATACATTGGTCATATGAGCTTTGAAGAATACACTTGTGTTATGATTTTTGGACTGCCTCTTGGATGCTTTTGATGAATGATGAAGGATTGGTGATGGATTCCATGACATGGTAGAATGGTATAGTGTTTCTTGCTATGTGTTTGTCTTCTAGTTTTCATTCATAATACATGCTTCTTGCTGCTATAGATCAGTAGAGATTGATTTTGAGATATGCCCATGGAGGCACCTCAAAATTCCTGAATCTTCATAGCTTGATTTTTTCTTCTTCCTTAGTTATACTAAAGAATTCTTAACTGCTCTTTAGTAACTTAAGGATACTGTTTGCTAAGTTTTATTTACAAGTTCTATGTATGTTGAGTAGGATGTATGGTGTGCCCTGCCTACCTATAAGCTATCCATAGTTCTGTCCATAAAACTTTCTCTTTGACTGATTAGTTGATCATCTTGTTGAACCAAGGAGGCCTAGTCCCGATCTAGCCCTTTGCCTAAAACTATGAAAGCTTGTTTTTCAAAGTGCCCAATAACTTAGAGACGATGTTTAGGTGTTCCGGCATAGTTTTATGAGTTGTTAGTCTGTCTTATGTGTTTTCCCCAAAGTCTGATAGCCATTTCCCGAAGTTAGAGGGTCTTATACCTCTATGCATGGCTGGAATGTTTGATTTCTGTGTATAAATTAGCTCATAGTTACACTTAGCATGATTAATGGCTTGCTATAACATGTTTATGTCTGCTATCAACTAGTTACACTTGAAATCCCTTGTCTTTCACAAGCTTGATGTCCATTTACTCCATTCTGCCCAAATATCCCTTCTACCGTGAATCAAATCGGCCCTACAACAACCTTACATCATCATCTCATAGCTTCCTTGACCTGTTTGACCCCATAGCCCAATTGATCTAACTTCTTATTATCCATTTTTACATCTTTGATCAGTTTTATCCCTCACAAACTTAAAAACCAAAAATAAAAAAACTCACTTCATAACTAGCCTAATATCAGAACACCATAAGTGAACACACCGATATCTTTCACATCTAATAGAGAGAGCACTCTCTGAGTCCAGGAAGGCTAGGTCCTCGGGATCCAAAGCTTGGTTTGATGTTACATCGTCATTTGGATCGCCAATCAGCCAAATCACGGGACCCTAACAAGGTTAAGCTAAAGGTTAGGTTAATGGTAAAGTTAAGGTTGAGATTAGGGTAAGGTTAGGGTGAGGTTAAGGTTAGGGTTAGGTTAAGGTTAAGGTTTAGGTTAAGGTTAATGTTAAGGTTAAGGGTAAGGTTAAGGTTAAGGTTAAGGCTAAGTTCAACATTAAGGTTAAGTAAAGGTTAAGGTTAAGGTTAAGGTTAAGGTTAAGTTTAGGGATTTAGTGAGGTTAAGGTTAAGTTTAAGGGTTTGGTCAAGGTTAAGGTTAAGGTTTTGGTCAAGGTTAGGGGTAGGTTATAGTTAAGTTTAAGGTTAAGGTTACGAGTTTAGTAAGGTTAAGGTTAAATTTAAGGGTTTGAACCTTTACCCTAACCTTAACCAAACCCTTAACCTTGACCAAACCCTTAACCTTAACCTTAACCTTGAACTTTCCATAACCTTAACCTTAACCTAACCTTAACCTTACCCTTACCCTTAACCTAACCCTAACCTTAACTATAACCTAACCCTAACCTTACCCTAACCTAACCCTAACCTTAACTATAACCTAACATTAACCTTGACCTTGAACTTGACCTTGACCTTGAACTTAACATTAACCTTAACCTTGACCTTAACTATTACCTAACCCTAACCTTGACCAAACCCTTAACTTTAACCTTAACCTAATGTTAACCTTAAGCTTAACCTTAACCTTCCCATAACCATAACCTTAACCTTAACCTTAACCATCACCTTAAGCTCTACCTTTATTTTACCCTTAACCTAACCTTAACCCCTTAACCTTAACCTTAACCTTCCCATAACCATAACCTTAACCTTTAATTTTCCCTTAACTTAACCTTAAAATTAATCATAACCTAACCCTAACCTTCACTAAACCTTAACCTTAACCTTTCCCTGACCTTAACCTTCCCCTAACCATAACCTTAACCTCGACCTTACCCCTAACCTTACCCTTGACCTTAACCTTGACCTTGACCTTAACCTTACCCGTAAACTTATCTTAAACTTAACCTAACCTTAACCTTAACTTTACAATTAACATTACCTTAACCATAACCTTAACCTAACCTTAACCTTAACCTTTCCCTTAACCTTACATTCAACTTACCTTAACAATAACCTTAACCTTAACTTTACCCTTAACGTAAGCTTAACCATAACCTTATATTTACCCTTAACCTTAACCTTAACCTTACTTAACCTTAACCATAACCTTAACCTTAACCTTAACTTAACTATAACCTTAACCTTCACCTTAACCTTAACCTTAACCTTGACTTTACCCTTAACTTAACCTTAAACTAACCTTAACCTTAACTTAACCTTAACCTTAACCTTACCCCTTAACCTTAACCTTAACCTTAAACTTGACTTTACCTTAGCCTAACCTTAAATATAACCTAACCCTAACCTTAACCTTAACCTTAACTATAACCTAACTCTTCACATTAACTTTAACCTTACCCTTAACCTTAGGTTATAGTGAAGGTTAAGCTTAATTTAAGGGTAAATTCAAGGTTAAGGTTAGGTTAAGGGTAAAGTTAAGGTTAATGTTAAGGTTTTTCAAGGGTAGGGTTAGGTTATAGTTAAGGTTAAGATAAGGTTAAGGTTAGGTTAAGCTAAAGGTTAGGTTAATGGTAAAGTTAAGTTTAAGGTTAGGGTAAGATTAGGGTAAGGTTAAGGTTAGGGTTAGGTTAAGGTTAAGGTTTACGTTAAGGTTAATGTTAAGGTTAAGGGTAAGGTTAAGGTTAATGTTAAGTTCAAAGTTAAGGTTAAATAAAGGTTAAGGTTAAGGTTAATGCTAAGGGTTTGGTTAAGGTTAGGGTTAGGTTATAGTTAAGGTCAAGGTTAAGGTTAAGGGTAAGGTTATAGTTAGGTTAAGGTTAAGGTTAAGTTAAGGTTAAGATAAGGTTAAGGTTAATGTTAAGGTTAGGGTTAGGTTAAGGGTAAAGTCAAGGTTAAGGTTAAGGTGAGGGTTACGGGTCTTAACCTTAAAATTCACTATAATCTAACCTTAACGTTAACCTTAACCTGAACCTTTACCCTAACCTTAACCTTAACCTTGATCCGAACCTTAACCTTATCTTAACCTTAACCTTCACTATAACCTAACCTTAACCTTGACCGTAACTATTACCTAACCCTAACCTTAAGGGTTTGTTCAAGGTTAGTGTTAAGTTATAGTAAGTTCAAGGTTAAGGTTAGGTTAAGGGTAAATTTAAGGTTAAGGTTAGGTATGGGTAAGGTTAAGGTTAAGGTTAAGGTTAAGGTTAAGATTAATTGTAAAGTTAAGGTTAAGGTTAAGGTTAAGTTAAGGGTTTGGTCAAGGTTAGGGTTAGGTTATAGTTAAGGTCAAGGTTAAGGTTAGGTTATTGTGAAGGTTAAGGTTAAGATAAGGTTAACGTTAAATTTAAGGTTAGCGTTAGGTTATAGTTAAGGTTAAGGTTAGGTAAGGGTAAGGTTAAAGTTACGGGTTTAGTCAGGTTAAGGTTAAGGTTAAGAGGGTAAGGTTAAGGTTAAGGTTAAGGATAAAGTTAAGGTTAAGGTGAAGGTTAGGTCATAGTTAAGGTTAAGGTTATAGTTAAGGTAAAGGTTAAGGTTAGGTTATAGCTAAAGTTAAGGTTAAGGTAAAGGTTAAGGTTGAGGTCAAGGTTATGGGTCTTAACCTTAACCTTCACTATAACCTTAACCCTAACCTTAACCTTAGCTATAACCTAACCCTAACCTTGATCAAACCCTTAAACTTAACCTTAACCTGACTAAACCCATAACCATGACCTTAACCTTACCCTTAACCTTCACCTTAACAATAACTTTACCGTTAACCTAACCTTGACCTTAACCTTAACCTTAACCTTACCCCCTTAACCTTAACCATAACCTTAACCTTAACCTTACCCCCTTAACCTTAACCTTAACCTTAACCCGACTAAACCCGTAACCTTAACCTTAACATTAACCTTAACCTAACCTTAACCTTAACCTTAACCTAACCTTAAGGTAAGGTTAAGGTTAAGGTTAAGGTTAAGTTAAGGGTAAAGTCAAAGTTAAGGTTAGGTTAATGTTAAGGTTATGGTTAAGGTTACAGGTTTAGTGAGGTTAAGGTTAAGGTTAAGGGTTTGGTTAAGGTTAGGTTAAGGTTAAGGTTAAGGTGAAGGTTAGGGTTAGGTTGAGGTTAAGGTTAAGGTTAGATTTAGGGTAAAGTTAATGTTAAGGTTAGGTTAAAATTAAGCTGAAGGTTAAGGGTAAGGTTAGGGTAAGGTTGGGGTATTGTTAGGGTTAAGATTAGGGGAAGGTTAAGGTTAAAGTTAGGTTAAGGTAAGGATAAGTTTAAGGCTAGGTTAGGTTAGCTTAAATTAAGGTTAAGGTTAAGGTTAAGGTTATACGAAGGTTAAAGGCTAAATCGTACCCTTAAACTTAACCTAACATTAACCTTAACCTTAACCTTCACGTTAACTATAACCTAACCCTAACCTTAACCTATCCTTAACCTCAACTTTAACCTTAACCTTACCCTAGCATTAACCATAACCTTAACCTTAACTTTACCTCCTTAACCATAACCTTAACATTAACCTTAACCCTTTAACCATAACCTTAACCTTAACCTTAACCTGACTAAACCTGTAACCTTAACCTTACCCCTTTAACCATAACCTTAACCTTATCCCTTTAACCATAACCTTAACCTTAACCTTAACTATAGCTTAACCCTAACCTTGACCAAACCTTTAATACTAACCCTAACCTTAACCTTTACTTAATATTAACCTTGACCTTAACCTTATCCATAACCTTAACCTTACCTTAACCTAACCTAACCTTAACCTTAACCTTACCCTTAAACATAAACTTAACCTTGACCTTAACTATAACCTAACCCTAACCTTGACCAAAATTTTAACCTTAACCTTACCCTAATCTTAACCTTAACCTAACCTTAACCTTCCCATAACCATAAAATTAAACTTAACCTTAACCTTAACCTGACTAAACTTGTAACCTTAACCTTAAGGTTAAGGTTAAAGTTAAGGTTAGTGGAAGGTTAAGGTTAAGGATAAGGTTAGGGTTAAGGTTAGGGGAAGGTTAAGGTTAAATTCAAGGTTAAGGGTAAAGTTAAGGTTAAGGTTAGGTTAAGTTTAAGGGTAAGGTTAATATAAGGTTAAGTTTAAGGATAAGGCTAAGGTTAAGGTTAAGGTTAAGGTTATGGTTAAGCTTAAGGCTAAGGTTAGGTTAATTTAACGTTAAGGTTAAGCGTTTGTCAAGGTTAGGGTTAGGCTATAGTTAAATTTAAGGTTAGGGTTAGGTTATAGTTAAATTTAAGGTTAAGGTTAGGTTAAAGTTAAGATTAGGTTAATGGTAAAGTTAAGGTTATGGTTAGGGTAATATTAGTGTTAAGGTTAGGGTAAGGTAAAGGTTAAGATTAGGTTAAGGGTAAAGTCAAGGTCAAGGTTAAGGTTATGGTTATGGGAAGGTTAAGGTTAAGGTTAGGTTATTTTTGTCCAGGTAAATCCCCTCTATGGAAAGAGGCGATCCCTCTAGCCCTAGGGTGGGTCTAGCAACTACGAGAACATACTAACATTTACCTTCCTAGATTGTAAATAAAATTCAGAGCAAGGAAGATGTCCTACCTCGTTTTGATGCTATGTTGTCTTCTTTTGTCGAAGCTTCTTGATCTGTCGCTCTTCTCAAACTCGATACACGTTGCTACCAATGTTCAATTACTTGTACAGACAATCAAGGCACCACAAAAATTGTAAAACCATGACAAACATAAAACAATTAAAACCTATCTAACTGATCAAGGAATGCTATAAATCTCATTATAAATTTAAACAAGAGTGGAAGAAAAACATCAGATGCATTTTATTATGATAAAGACAAGGGGAGTTTACAACTAAGCCCTAATGTTGAGGCTCTCCTTCGGCAGGTCAGTATCCAAGCATGTTTATCACACCCTCATGAAAGAAGGTCCAAGATCTCACTATGTTCTCAACACAAAAAAACAATCACACTCTGCACTATTCTCCCGAAGCTATCATTGCTTCTCCTCTATGCTAACTTTTTCAGCTATCTGTTCAACTAGAACATGTTCAACCAAAACATCAATGGAAGATGGCTATATTTATAGAGGAGAGGAGGAGGTTGGGATCCCTACAATAGTGGAATGGATGCCTTATCCCTTGGGAGGTTTCCCCATAAGGTGGAAACAAGAGGCCAAAGGAGGAAGGCCATGGTTATTCAGTCTAACCACTCCCTATGACTCATCCACGAAGTTGTTGTGATCGAAGCTTCGCCTATATTTTTAAAAACATTTCCATAAACAGATTGGTGTGGGAAGCTCACTGAGATAGAGTGCCAACTGGCACGGGATCAATGTTAATTTTCCTCATTGGCGCGAGGGCATAACGGGCTACCAGCGCCAAGGCAAAAACAGGTGTTTTTAGTGATCTACTCAGAAAATGGTCAACAGAGGGAATGTTTTCCTCATGGCAAGGGATGAAATGATGGTATTTGAAAGGCATGAAACTTCTAATTAGTCATATAAATGACCCTCCAATGTGTGATATGGGGATTGCAGGGACAGTGACAAATTACTGTGTAACAGATGCCCCCTAAAGTATGAAGTCCGAACATGAGTGAGGGGTGAATTGTTTTGCAAGTACATGCAAGGAACTACACATTGTTGTCGGGAGACCTGCAAATCAAGCATAGATACATATACATAGTTGAAATCTCTAATGAAAATACATGAATCTTGTTAGTCATCAGTATTTTTCACCTGTTTTTGATGACTAGATTCCTAGCTAAGTTTTCTAGAAGTTGATCTCCATATGTCAATTTTTCATCTAGAAAACCCCCAAACAATTTTTTTCTTTCCTAGCCCTTCCTGTCAGCCTATGATCAGAGAAATATTTAGTTTTCAAAGTCATGTCTTGTTTCAGCAAAATATCCTTGTTTATAGTTGTCTTGATCTTGCTGGTCTACTATTATTTTCCCCTTAGTTCTCATGAAACTCACTGTCCAATATTTCAAAAAGTGTCTCCCTTCCTATCCTTGATCTTATTGTAAAACACAATCAGAATCAATGAAAGTTGCCCCTAAGTTAGGTAGTGGCGCTTTAGAGAATCCCTTCCTCGACAAAAATAGCCTGAGCTAGAATCCTTTGTTCAATACCAACCAGCCCTAAATTAGCACTTAATCTGCAAAAGAAAACCTTGATATACCCCTAGGTAGCACCACTAAGAGGTATTGTTGTCTCAGTCTGGAAGAAATTCTACAAATATCTAATACATAAAGAGATGAGCATGTGCATAGTCTAAAAGAATATTCTTAAGATTGGGAAAAATCTCCATAAGACACTAAAGGAGCTTTCAAAGGTTCAAAGTTATATTTTTTTCATCTCTGCAGGGTGCAAATTGGATGACAAACAGTAGCCAGACAAGATCAGGGAGACAAGTCCAAATAAGTCTCTCATGTTGAAGAAATTTTCCATCAGCAGGTGGAGAGCTGCAATGAAAAGAAAGCAGGAGTACATTTTTTCAAAATCCAAACTGATATAAGGTTGATCTGCAGTGTTGTAGTGTGTCCTTCAGAGGTAATGTTGCATAAGTTTTCCCAAGGATATCATCATAGTACATAACAAGACAATTGCTTCTTATGCTGCCTCAAGCTTGGAATAATAACACTAGTCAAAGAGCAAATCAAATGTACCTCTGCAAACACAGTAAAAAAAAGGGTTAGTAAATGATGATTAGCAAGAAAATAATCTACAAATACATGTCATGTGGTTTTTGGTTTAAAAGGTTCACAAAGATATTTGACAAAGGATACATATCTCAAAATATGCCTCATATAGCAGATTGTCAAGATTTCACTTTATTACCTATTCTGATATACCAAGCAGAGACATGTGTGGCAAATAGAGATGACACAGTTTAGCAAATGGATGAAATGTCATGACTATGAAGACCTCCTTCAAAGAGCAAGTGGATGAAATATCATATCTGTGTTAACCTCCTCCAGTATAAGAGCAGATGGTTGGGTGACATGTTGAGAACCTCCTCTAGTATAAGAGTAGATGGTTAGGAACATGATCAATAAGACCTCCTTCATTTAAAAGCAGAGGGTCGAGGTGTTTTAAGTAATTTCAGAGCTGGTGTAGGCCACCTCCTTCCAAGGGATGAAACAAAAAATGCATCAGCAGGTTTAGATTATGTTTAAGAAAGTTTTCAATTGGAAAGTCAAAGTTGAAAATCAGTGGGAACAATTGAAAGTTTATAAGCGGAACAAAAGCTAATAGGGAATAAAAATGCTTTCCACAAGTAAGGAGGATATTATAGAATTTTCAAATGGCATAAGGGACTTTTGAATCAGTTACTAATATGAGCCCACGATATGATATACAAGATGACAAGCAGGCTACTTATACCCTAATGTATTACGATTCTGGAATTAAGATTGAATACGGAGACAGTTTGGGAGCTGAACTTAAATTTTTGGGAAGGAGTAAGAAGATGAAAATGGTTTCAAAACTACTGGAGTGTGGTTGACCCAACATTGGAAGATTTAAGGGTGTTAAAAAACTTCTCAAGAAACTGTGAATCCACAAATATACATAAAATGAATAACAAGATGGATGACTTACTTTAAGTCTCATCTTCCTCCATTTGTGTTGATATTAGCCCTCAAGGGATTGTTTTGAAAAAAGATAATTCAACATGACAAATGGAAAAAGCACAGTCATCACTTAAAATGATCTATTCAAAGACAAAAAACTCACTCCAAGTTATGAAGGAAAGGCAAACATCAAGGGTTACTCTTTCAGCTAACTCAAAGGGCAGAGGACACATTGTGAAAATGGATGAGAAAGACCATAACAAAGTGTTTCAAGTTTCAAGACAGCCTGTAAGGAAATAAGACATATCATAATCATAGAGAAAACCTTTCAGTATGCATAAGAATGAAACTGTTGTTTTATATGGTCTTAAGAAGTTGTAATAGTGTTTTTTAAAAAAGGGCCACTTCCTTGATGAACAGTAGTAGGTCAAGTTTGGGTTTAAAAGACCTCCTTACTACAACAACAATTGATACTTAGGGGTTTCGAAGGCTGCAGTGATTGGTATTTTTATAAACTTATTAAAAAATATACAAGGTCACTCTTTCAAAATAAATGGAGTAGCATGGTGTTGAATGCCTTCTTCGAAAAGTACAGTTGGTATGGAATTTTTCAAGCATAGGCCTCCTTCACAAATAAGTATAGGGCCCACCATTGTTTGAGGATATCCAAAACGACAATCAGTAAATCAATCATGACCTCCATCAGCAGATAATGAGGAAAGCTTCATGATAGGTCTGAAGGACCATTTGTAAAGGATGAAACAGTATTTTGTAATAATCTCCCATTATACACAAATCAAGCATAACAGAGTCCTTATGGCCACTTTCATAGACAACAGAGTTTGGAAGGACAAAATGGCAGTATCTTATGACCTTTTCATTTTATAAAACAATGTAGGCATTATGGTTCTAAAGGGCTACATTGGTGGTTTTAAAGGTGAATGATCTCCTTGATTCAAAAACAGAGTTTTTTTATCATGGTTTATAGAACTTCCTACCTCGTAAACTATATATTACCACATCATTTTGAGGATTATTCTATTCAAATATGGCAGGGATTTCAAAAAAGACTGTTGTAAAAAATGGTAAAATGAGTGAAGTTTCACTATTTTTTAAACCTAATTTACGAAGAAATGGAGGGTCAGCTCCCCAAATATTTACACATTGAGGTAGTTTATTCAAAAGGTTAAAATATATGATAAAGCGCTATTTCACTCACAGTCAAAAGGCTCATCCTTTAGAATGATAAAAGACAGAGGTTAAGGAGCGCCCAGGCAGTTTGTTTCAAAATGTGTTTCTGACCAAAAAATGATGAAATTGACAGAAGTGAGAGAGGTTTTTTTCCCTCATAGGTTCAAGAAGTAAAACCTCGTTAATTTTCTACACAAGTATCATGGTTTGTGAGAAATGTAGAAAATACAAATGTCACGAGAGAATTTCTGCACCAGGATTCACCATTTTGACTAGTGTTGGGACAGTAAAATTTTGAACAACCAAATGTATACCAAATGAAAAAATTCAAGAATATTTGAAAATTATACTTCCATATATTTCCAACGAGCCATCTCAGGCCAAATTCCGACAACCGGAAGGCATCCAAAAGTAGCCTGCAAATAGCACTATGTATTTCTTTACCAGCATTCACCATTTGTTACCAGTGTTGGGAAAGTAAAATTTTGAACAACAAAATGGACACAAAATGAAACCAATCAAGAATATTTGGAAATTATACTTCCATATATTTCAAACGATCCATTTCAGGCCCAATTTTGACATCGGGAAGGCATCCAAAAGTGACCTGCAAAAAGCATTATGCATTTTTGCACCAGGATTCACCATTTTTTACCAGTGTTGGAAAAAACATTTTTTTAACAAACAAATAGACACAAAATGAAACAAATAAAGCATATTTGGAAATTAGACTTCCATAGCTTTCCAAAGATCCATCTTGGGCCAAATTTTGACACCAGGAAGGCCTCCAAAACTGGCTGCAAAAGTGCGAGACGCGCCTGGAAAATTGCGTTGCGTGCCTGTAGGTATTAACAGTGTATTTTTCTAAAGAGCGCGGCGCGCCTGGGTTTTTTAGGAGCGCGCCTGTGCAACCAAGAGTTATATTATAGATTTATATGAATTACTCATGATAAAACAGTCTTACATAAAAAAAATGGTTTTGTTTTGAAGACCTTTGCTTAGTAACAAGAGGAGATACTACTTTAGAGGAACAAGCTAAACCTTCATCCAACAAATTGTCTGCTTGCCTAAGAAGGAAAGGACAATGTTTTCAAAGGGGAAACATAGTGTTTATTCAAAATCGTGCTCTTTTCTTAGAAACAAAGGAATATAGTGATTGGGGAAAAGGTTTTTATCAGTTTGTAAGGTGTTTGTTCACCTTTTAGAAACAGTGATAAATAATGAAGGCTTTGCAAGTTTAAAAGAGGATTTTTACTTTGATAGTGAAGACTAAAATAGTGAAAGGGATAATGGTTGATGTGTCATTTTAAGAAGTTTTTATTTCTATGAAATAGCTAATATATTTACATAAATTCTAGAAAAGAAAAGTAGATATAGTTTTAATAGGCCTCAAAACTATTCAAGGGTGTCTTAACAGTGTTTACAAAGGGCAAATTTGTTGCTATATCAAAAGAATATAAACAGTGGTAAAAGGAGAATTTTTTTGTCAAAATTGAAAGAGATATTTTCTAATATGAGTATTAAAGGAGAGAATGGTTATTGTGTCACTTTGAAAGATATTTTATTTCTATGAATGGCTAGGGATATGCATAGTCTCTAAAAGAAAAACGTCAGTTTGATTAGAAGGTCTTGAATTAGTTTGAAAGAGTGTTTAAAATAGGGTTTTAGATAAGTCCCTTTTGTCTCAAATAACCACAAAGAGGCAATAAAAAGAGAGATGGTTAATGAGAAAATATGAAAGAGTATTTATGATGTGAAATGCTGAGGATACATATAGTCTTCCAAAGGAAAATTAGAGTTGTAAAGGTTCTCTCAATCAGGTTAAAGGAGTATCTCAACAGCAGTTTCCAAAACACACTTTTTTTGTCGAATCAAAAAGGTGTTCTTGCTATGGTTATCAAAGGTTAACACAGTGATTTTTGAGGATGTTGTATCAACTTCAAAAATGTCTTGTTTACCTTTCGAAAACAGTGAATAACAAAGGGGCAGTGCTTGAAGGGAGGTTTTTGTGCAAAAAAAAAAAAGATTCTTTTTCAACAAAGAACCACAAACACATATTATTCAATATATTTTGCCCAAACACAACAATAAAAGGTGATTTTTGTTTTCATTTAACAAATTATTGTTTTTTAGCATCCAAGAACACAGTAAATTACAAAGAGAAAAGGAAATTTTGTGAAGGGCATCATGATCAGTTTGAAGGAGCATTTGAAAAAAGTTTTTTAAACCTTTGTTGCTTAAACCACAAAGAAAGAAGTGATTAAAATATGGATATTCATCATTTCAAATTGAAGGTGTGCAATACATAAAATAGTGGTGTTGAAAGCAATATGTTTAATAGATTAGAGAAGAAGCAGTGGTTAGAAGATGAAGATTTTTGTCAGTTGAAAAAGTTATTTTAAACATTGATTTCAAAAAGCGCCATGATCATCTAAATCAAAGGAAAAATAGGGATTGAAAGGTAAATCATCATAGTTATTGATGATATATTTTCAAAAGGATTGTTTATTGAAACAATGGTAGAAGGGTAATGTCCTTGTTGAAAGTTTGAAAGGTTGTTTAGAGACAGTGAAAGGAAGAAACATATCTTGTTTTGTTTTAACATACCATGTTTGTCATGATCAAAGAAAACAATTGACTTCAAATGAGTCCCTTTTTGTTTCAAATAAACACAGAGAGACAGTGTATAGGGGATGAATATTTTGTCAAATTGAAAGGGGTCTTCTTGCTGTGGATAACGAGGATAAAAATAGTGATTGAGGGAAAGAGGTTTGTGGTGCCAAAAACACAAGGATACTTCTCTTCAAAAAACACAAACACGTCTTGTTAAAGGCCTCTTGGCTAAAAAAAAATACTGAAGATATGACTTTAGTGATGATGAGGAACAAGGAAAAGAGTCTAAACATAGCAGTGATAATAAAGAGCAAAGTGATGGGTAGTAAGGCATTGATGAAAAGGAACATCAAGGCAGCCCTCAAGCAAGCACTGATGAGGGCAAGCAAATACAAAACATGGATCATGAAGGGAATTCTCCAAAGCATGTGCTAGCTGCCTCTCCTAGGCAAGGGGCCATGACTTCTTCACCAAAGCTAGAACGCCAAACAACAAATAAGAAAACCAAGAAAAGCTCAAAACTGCCCAAAGAGGGCGCCCAGTAAGAAAAAAGGAGAAAGACACCTCTAGGCTTGGAATTTTGGCCCAAGATTCTAGAAATTTTTATAAAAATCCTTGAGGGACTTTCTCACCAAAATTGAGCAAATTTTGACATGTTCTTTTTTTTCGACATTTTTGGGCCTAATTGCAGAAAATCATGGGCGCCGCCATTTTGGTTTGGAGCATCCTCAAATATTGAGAGTGGTACCATTTGATGCATTAAATTTAGGAGCATCTACTTAGAAATTTTTAGAGATTTTTAAGTTGTTTTGGTCTCCCAAAGATACAAAAAACACTCACTTTTTCGACACTCTTCCCACATATCAGCAAGGCCTATTTTTTGGGTTTTTTTTCACTCAGTTCAGTATTTTATAGACTTTTAGGCATCAAATTATGAAAATTAATTCTTTTCCAGAAAGTAGACATCCATAGCTTTCCAACGAGCCATCATGAGCTTCTTTTAGACATCAGGAAGGCCCTCAAAAGTCATCCAAAAGACAGGACATTTTCTGCTGGTGCGCCCTTAGTGCTTTTTGTCCAAAAAAGGCAGTTTTCTGAAGTGGCCTCTCCAAATGTGTGTTAAGATATTTTGGGACATTATCAGTCATAAAAAGTCAATATAACTCCCCTTTTTAGCACTTTTTAGATATTTTCATAGATATTTTTTGCCTTGGGCTTTGCAAAGCCTCGAGGACTAAATCAGATATTTTTGATGGGCCAATGAGCTTGCTAGTTGCACTAAGAGGTTTTCCTCACTTTGGCCTATATATTCCAAAGGATTTTATTGTAAATAAGGCTAAACTTGATGATATAGAGAAATATATGGTAATACAAGATTGGAATAAACACTTGTCTCATGCATTGGATAGTTTCTTGAATGTTTTTGGATGATGAAGGAGGACTTTTGTTGGATTCCTTGACTTGGTAAATGGTATAGTGTCCCTCCCTATTATTCTTATTAGTTTTCATTCATATTCCATGTTATTTCTTGCTATAATACAGTAGAGAATAGATTTGATACATGCCCTTGGAGGCACCTCAAATTTCCTATTTCTTTATAGCTTCTATGTTTTCTTCCTTCCTAGTCATATCAAAGAATACTTGATTGCTCTTTGATAACTGAAGAAATTGTTTGCTTGTTTCATTTATGGTTTTATGCATGCTAAGTATGATTCAAGGTATGCGCTGCTTACTCATGGATAGTCATAGCTCCACCTCTGAAACCTTTCTTTGATTGTTTTATTGTCATTTGTTGAACCAAGGAGGTCTTGTACTGATCTTTCCCTTTGCCTAAAACTATGCAATCTTGCTTCAAAGTGCCCAGTAGCTTGAAATACTATGCTTAGGCATTTCCTCATAGTGATTTGAGTTATTTTTTTGTATTAATTTTCTTTCCCCAAAGTCTAATAGCAATTTCCCAAAGTTAGAGAGTCATATATCTCTATGTATTGCTTTAATGTTTATTTCTATGCATTGATCAGTTTATAGTTACATTACTCATGATTAATGGTTAGCCCTACCATTTTTATGTCAGCTATTGAAATATTTATGTTTGAAAGCCTTTTTTCTTCACAAAATTAGTGTCCATCCCACTCCATTTTACCCAAAGATCCATTTTACCTTGATCAAATCGGCCCTTCAACATACCTTGTATCACCATCTGAAGCTTTCTTGACCTTTTTAACCCCATAGCCTGGTTGATCTGACATCGTTTTACCTATATTAGTCTTGGATCAGTTCATCCCTCACAAACCTAAAAGAAAAACCAAAAACCTACTTTATAACTAGCCTAAAATCAGAAACACAAGAAGAAAACACACATATATCCCTTACAAAAATAGAGAGAGCCCTCTCTAAGTCCAGGAAGGCTAGGTCCTTGGGCTCCAAATATTGGTTTGATGTTACCCTACCACTTGGCTTGCCAATCAGCCAAATCACGGGACCCTAACATAATGGCGATCACGGCGGGACTTTTTTGAGTTCATTTTAATCTGAATACCTTTCAAGACTCACGGAAAGCCCCTTTTTGAACTA
The DNA here is from genome assembly GCA_034641835.2 of Pinus albicaulis. Taxonomy (NCBI): domain Eukaryota; kingdom Viridiplantae; phylum Streptophyta; class Pinopsida; order Pinales; family Pinaceae; genus Pinus; species Pinus albicaulis. The sequence continues at coordinate 80,767 of JAXQQM020081030.1, forward strand.
AAACACACTATACTATTGAACCACATCATCGCCACATTAACATAATGGCGATCATGGTGGGACTCTGAGTGATAAACAAACTTAGATTCCCTAAACATTTCACCAGCCTTAAGAATACTATATGATTGACTTATCCCACTGCTCGCTAACATAATGGCGATCACGGTGGGACCTTCTGAGCTAGTGACAACCTAAGTACTCCTCAGTAATTCTCGAATTCTCAATCAAACTTAGAAAAATTAAGTGTTGTTTGAAGAGTAGAAGCTATCTCTTTCACCATCTTAGCAAAATGATGACCCAACTATAGGACACTCTTAAAAACTTTAGGGCTTCATAAAAACTCAGAAAACCCCAAAACATCCCTAGATTGGCTTTTTATCAGTTATTTGTGGTGTACCATAAACACATATCTCTAAAAACAACAAAAACATCCACCTGGCGACTCCACAACTCTCAATAGACCTAAATACTCCACTGGAGGAAGAACCTAAAACATGACCAGTCATCCTAGAAATAAAAAGAACTCAGGCCTTAGTTGGATTCAAGAAATTATTGTCTTTATCTATAACTATGTTCTATCCTACTTTGAGCCTGATCAATAATACACTGATGAGATCTACATTGATCATTGGAAAGATCTCAAACCTCCAAAAGCTAAGCCTCAAATTTCAGACCATGAGCAGGCTTATACACCTGTGCTTACCCCAGATTCACCTATGGAAAACCTAGTAAAACATGAGTCTCATGCTACTTTTCCCACTCTGGTTGAACCCTCAAACAGTCATAAATCTCTTTTTACAATACCTATATCCAAAAATTTCCCAGAAAGATACAAGCCTCTGGTTTTACCTCCCATCTTCCGAGCCCTCCCTGCAAATATTCAAAATAAATTACCCAGATTTGATGGAGAAAGCTCCAAATTCACCGCTGAAGAGCACATTCAAAACCTTGAGGATTTACTTGAAAATTTTTAAATAGAAGAAGATGATGTGCGTATTAGAATTTTTTCCTTATCATTACAAGGAAAAATTAAGAGTTGGTTTAAATACCTTTTAGCCGCAAGCATTACCAATTTTCATCAGTTCACTCAAATCTTCCTAGATAGGTGGGTGGTCATGGGTAATAAAGTTCTCATCATAAAGGAATAAAATTAGTTAAAAAGACAACCAAGAGAGACAATACAAAACTTTTCAGCCAGGTTCAATAAATCATACCATGCAATGCCTGCTAACATAAAGCCACCCCTCGGATGTGCTCTCTTGCACTACCCAGATTCTTTTGACCCAGAGATGGTTTTTAGGATAAGAGATAAAGATCCTTTGACCCTAGAAGAAATGAAAGGATATAATTTGATGTAGAATTCAACATACTAAATAGGGAGGCACAACTAAGAATAATAGAGAACGACAAAGCAAATCAAGAGAGACTAATATCTTCATAGGAAAAGTTGGAAAAATTGGTATATGATTTCAGCAAACTAGAGCATCTACTTGACAAGAAAAGAGAAAGACACAAAGTTAAGGTTAACACTGCTTATTCAAACCAACCTACACTTCTTCCTCAGGATGAACACAATCAACTATTACAATACAAGAGTTATAAACAAAATGTGCCTAATGAGAAAGTTGCAAATAAAAACTTAGAGGAATGCTCTAAAGAAACTATCAGCCATTTTGAAATCACAAATTCTGAAATGGAAGAAGAATCAAAACCTTTAGGTTCTCTACCCTTATGCTTTAAATAATTCTAGACTTTGAAAGAAAATTTGCATCCTAAAGATCTCTTAGCAGTTATTCAGGAAACCCTTGCTCAAGTTAATGCTCACCTAAATCAAGGAAAGTTGATTGAAGAGGAATTCAAATCTGAGATAGAAGATAAATCAAAACATGTAGGACCTTTATGTTTATGATGGGAGTCATTTGAGTTCATAAAAGAAAATTGGCCTCTTAAGAATCCATCAGAGGAAACTCATGAATCCCATGTTTATTATCCTAAACATCACGAAGAGTTGAGTGAGGATGAATTTGGATCTGAAATAGAAAATAAATAAAAACCTGAGGATCTCTACCTTTATGTTGGGAGTCATTTGAGTTCATAAAAGAAAATTGGCCTCCTAAGAATCCATTAGAGGAAACTCATGAATCCCATGTTTATTATCCCAAACATCAAGAAGAGTTGAGTGATGATGAATTCAGATCTGAAATAGAAGATAAATAAAAACCTGTAGGATCTCTAACTTTATGCTGGGAGTCATTTGAGTTCATACAAGCAAACTGGCCTCTTGAAAATCTATCAGAAAAAACTCATGAATTACATGCTAACTATCCTTAACATCACAAAGAATTGGTTGAAGATGAAAACAAGAAAGAAATGAAAGAGAACCCATAGGATCTCTCTAAAGGCACAAGTGATGATTCATCATCTCTCATAGGTGAAGCCCCAAAATACATTCATCCTCCAAATCAGCTTTCCCAAGAGAAAGAAGATTATTGTAGTTATATCCAAAGAGAAATGAAAATGCCTCCCTTTTTAATTGAAGAGGAAATAGATCAACCTATAAACATGCAGATAACCTTTGAAACTTCATATAAACAAAAATTTTCTAATCTTTCTCTTGTTAATCTTGCATACCATGAGTCAAAAAATAGATTTGAAAATGAATTTGAAGAAAATAAACCTGATAGTACAATATGCATGGCTGGTAACATTACTTATATTAATGATTATCCAAGGTTTGATCAATATGTTGATGATTATGATATCCAAACAGAAACTAACCTGTGGAGCTATCAACAATTGATTTGTGGGACGAAGTTCATTATCATCAGGTTGAAAAAAGTAAGCAGCCAATACAGGTCACCTATGACACTGATGAGGAGAGCCTTGAGAGTTTAGAAGTAAGTGAAGAGTCTCTGACTCTTTTCTCTACTTCACTTCAGTCCATTAGAAATAACATTCACATAATTGGAAATCAGCAGTCTTTTAGCTTTGATGATGAGGTTGAAGAGGATAATGAAATTCTCAAGCATGTTGTAAATGAGAAGCCTTTTCCTGAAATGGTTGAGGAAATCATTTTGGACATGGAATCTTCCTTAACTCCAGATTTGCAACCACCAAGTTCCATTGAGTTACAAATTGTAGATGAAGAAATAGAGGTTGATAAACACATGAGATTTGTCACACTATCCTTTCAAGATGATTTACTGTCAAATTATATCCCTGCTCATCCACATGATGACCTCCACACATTTTTTAGTCCACTTAATCAGAACACATCAGCTTGGAAAGAAAACTACACTACAATATATTATGAGTCTGACAGTTCAAGTGATCATGAGCAAGGGGAAGAGTTGCTTTACCAAGAGAGTTCCAAATATAGTCAAGTGGAAGAAAGAATAGTCCTAAATGAAGGCTATATATCAAATCCTCTAGATCAGGTATTATTCCAAGATCCATTTGTTGTTTTCCTTGATAAATCTGAAGGAGTAGTGGGTTCTATCATGAACAGTTTGCTACAAAGCATGAGAAAAAACTTAAGCACTACTGTCTGAAAACAAGCAAATTGAAGCGACCTTTTCATTACGTCAGCATCATGAAAGAACTAAACCAGAGTCACCCATGCAATCATCTACTTGACTGGTTACATTGGAAAAGAGAGTTCACCAAATAAATGTATATCATGTATAGATTATATTAGGATAGATCGATAGCTATGAAAAATAAGCTCAGCCTTGTGAGCATCTTTTCAGTTCTAGATTGTTTGAAGAAAAAGTGAAAAAGCAGAAAATACAAAAACAATAAAAAGTAGAAAAAGACGGCAGTTTCTAAAGAAATGGTACAACCCCATACCCAAAAATAGTCATGCTGAAAGCGAGCATATAAATGCTGCTACTAATGCTCAAAATATGTCTTGTTCAGTTATCTAGCCTAATCATAACTGAACATGTTTTAAAGTGATTGCCGATAAGTTAGTGAAAGAAAATATAGTCAAATTGTGTAAGCTTGACTTGTCAAAAGAAGTAGATTAGGAAAAGATACTGGTTCCACATACTCAAAACAGAACCAAAGAGGAAAAAAAGGATGAAAAACAAAATATGTATCCTAGCCCTGATTTTTCTAAATCTCATTTCATGAAAAATAATATTTGTGTGCAACTTGTCTTTTATGCCACGAACACATGAAAAATCAGACTGTCTAATCCTGATTTGGTCATTTTTCAATTTCATGTTCTAGTATAGTGAATAAAATCCTGTCAAACAACTTAATATTGAAAGTCAATCTAGCATAGGTAGAGAATCAAAGGAGTTCGTTAGTTTAATCTGAACTCCCGGAAGATATAAGTGTAGCATTAGATAGTTTCTACTCTGAAAAATATCATGTCAAAAGGTTGCTAGTCATAATGCACCTAAAGAAGAAAAATGTTAGGAAATATAGCTGGGTAGGTAGAGATGTTTTGAGGCTAATCATGCTGTCAATTTTCAGAAATGGCATCAAGAAAAAATGAAATTTGCACCAATGGATAAGGCACTGGTCTTCATAAGCCAAATATCTGCAATTCTGGACACCTCCTGAAAAGGAGCTGCCCTCCCCAAATGGAGCCATTGTTATTCATCAATATTTTTCACCTGTTGTTGATGACTAGATTCCTAGCTGAGTTTTCTAGAAGTTGATCTCCATATGTCAATTTGTCATCTAGAAAACCCCCAAACAAATTTTTTCTTTCCTAGCCCTTCCTATCATCTTATGATCAGAGCAATCTTTAGTTTTCAAATTCATGTCTTGTTTTAGTAAAATATCCCTGTCTATAGTTGTCTTGGTCTTGCTGGTCTACTATTATTTTCCCCTTGGTTCTCATGAAACTCACTTTCCAATATTTCACAAAGTGTCTCCCTTCCTATCCTTGATCTTCTTGTCAAACACAATCAGAATCAATGAAAGTTGCCCCTAAGTTAGGTAGTGGCGCTTTAGAGAATCTTTTCCTCGACAAAAATATCTTGAGCCAGAATCCTTTGTTCAATACCAACCAAACCTGAATTAGCACTTAATCTACAAAAGAAAACCTTGATATAACCCTAGGCCGCGCCACTAAGAGGTATTTTTGTCTCAGTCCGGAAGAAATTCTACAAAGATATAATACAGAAAGAGATGAGCATGTGCACAGTCTAAAAGAATATGCTTAAGATTGGGAAAATTCTCCATAAGACACTAAAGGAGCTTTCAAAGGTTCAAAGTCATATTTTTTGCATATCTGCAGGGTGTGAATTGGATGAAAAACAATATCCAAACAAGAGCAGGGAGACAAGTCCAAATAAGTCTCTCATGTTGAATAAATTTTCCGTCAGCAGGTGGAGAGCTGCAATGAAAAGAAAGCAGGAGTACATTGTTTCAAAATACAAATTGATATAAGGTTGATCTGCAGTGTTTCAGTGTGTCCTTCAGAGGTAATGCTGCATAAGTTTTCCCAAGGATATCATCATAGTACATAATAAGACAACTTCTTTTATGCTGCCTCAAGCCTGGGATAAGAACGCTAGTCAAAGAGAAAATCCAATTTACCTCTGTAAACATAGTCAAAAAAAGGGTTAGTAAATGATGACTAGCAAGAAAATAATCTACAAATACATGTCATGTGGTTTCTGGTTTAAAAGGCTCACAAAGATATTTGACAAAGGATACATATCTCAAAATATGCCTCATATAGCAGATTGTCAAGATTTCACTTTATTACCTATTCTGATATACCAAGCAGAGACATGTGTGGCAAATAAAGATGACACAGTTTAAAAAATGGATCAAATGTCATGACTGTGAAGACCTCCTTCAAAGAGCAAGTGGATGAAGCGTCATATCTATATTAACCTCCTCCAGTATAAGAGCAGATGGTTGGGTGACATGCTGAAAACCTCCTCTAGTATAAGAGCAGATGGTTAGGAACATGATCAATAAGACCTCCTTCATTTAAAAGCAGAGGTAAAGGTGTTTTAAGTAATTTCAGAGCTAGTTTAGGCCACCTCCTTCCAAGCGATGAAACAAAAAATGCATCAGCAGGTTTAGTTTATGTTTAAGAAAGTTTTCAATTGGAAAGTCAAAGTTGAAAATCAGTGGGAACAATTGAAATTTTATAAGCAGAACAAAAGCTTGTAGGGAATAAAAATGCTTTCCACAAGTAAGGAGGATGTTATGGAATTTTCAAATGGCATAAGGGACTTTAGACTCAGTTACTGATATGAGCCCATGATATGATATACAAGATGACAAGAAGGCTACTTATACCCTGATGCATTATGATTCTGGAATTAAGACTGAATTCGGAGACAGTTTGGGAGCTGAACTTAAATTTTTGGGAAGGAGTAAGAAGATGAAAATGGTTGTAAAACTACTGGAGTGTGGTTGACCCAACATTGGCATATTTAAGGGTGTTAAAAGACTTCTCAAGAAACTGTGAATCCACAAATAGACATAAAATGAATAACAACATAGATGACTTACTTTAAGTCTCATCTTCCTCCATTTGTGTTGATATTAGCCCTCAAGGGACTGTTTTGAAAAAAGATAATTCAACATGACAAATGGAAAAAGCATATTCATCACTTAAAATGATCTATTCAAAGAGCAGAAACTCACTCCAAGTTATGAAGGAAAGGCAAACATCAAGGGTTACTCTTTCAGCTAACTCAAAGGACATAGGACACATTGTGAAAATGGATGAGAAAGGCCATAACACAGTGTTTCAAGTTTGAAGACAGCTTGTAAGGAAATAAGACATATCATAATCATAGAGAAAACCTTTCAATATGCATAAGACCGACGCTGTTGTTTTATATGGTCTTAAGAAGTTGTATTAGTGGTTTTTAAAAAAGGGCCACTTCCTTGATGAACAACAGTAGGTCAAGTTTGGGTTTAAAAGGCCTTCTTACTGCAACAACAATGGATACTTAGGGGTTTCGAAGGCTGCAGTGATTGGTATTTTTATAAAATTCTTCAAAATGATACAAGGTCACTATTTAAAAATAAATGGAGTAGCATGGTGTTGAAGACCTTCTTCAAAAAGTACATTTGGTATGGCAGTTGTCAAGCATAGGCCTCCTTCACAAATAAGTAGAGGGCCCACCTTTGTTTGAGGATATCCAAAATGACAAGTAGTAAATCAATCATGACCTCCATCAACAGATAATGAGGAAAGCTTCATGATAGTTTTGAAGGACCATTTGTAAAGGCTGAAACAGTATTTTGTAATAATCTCCCATAATACAGAAATCAAGCATAATAGAGTCCTTATGGCCACTTTCATAGACACCAGAGTTTGGAAGGACAAAATGGTAGTATCTTATGACATTTTAATTTTATAAAACAATGTAGGCATTATGGTTCTAAAGGGCTACATCGGTGGTTTTAAAGGTGAATGATCTCCTTGATTCAAAAAAAGAGTTTTTTATCATGGTTTAGAGAACTTCCTACCTCGTAAACTATAGATTACCACATAATTTTGAGGAGTATTCTATTTAAATATGGTAGGGATTTCAAAAAAGAATACTGTCAAAAATGGTAAAATGAGTGAAGTTTCATGATTTTTAAACCTCATTTATAGAGAAACAGAGGGTCATCTCCCCAAATATTTACACAGTGAGGCAGCTGATTCAAAAGGTTAAAATATATGGTAAAGCCCTATTTCACTCACAGTCAAAAGGCTCATCCTTTAGAATGATAAAAGACAGAGGTTAAGGAGCGCCCAGGCAGTTTGTTTCAAAATGTGTTTCTGACCAAAAAGAGATGAAATTGACAAACGTGAGAGAGGTTTTTTTCCCTCATAGGTTCAAGAAGAAAAAACTCCTTCAATTTCAACACAGGTATCATGGTTTGTGAGAAATGTAAAAAATACGGATGTCACGGGAGAATTTCTGCACCAGGATTCACCATTTTGATCAGTGTTGGGAAAATAAAATTTTGAAAAACAAAATGTATACCAATTGAAAAAAATCAATTTATTTGGAAATTATACTTAGATAGCTTTCCAACGAGCCATATCAGGCCAAATTCTGACAATAGGAAGGCATCCAAAAGTAGCCTGCAAACAATACTATGTATTTCTGCACCAGCATTCACCATTTTTGACCAGTGTTGGGACAGTCAAATTTTGAACAACCAAATGGACACCAAATGAAACTAATCAAGAATATTTGGAAAGTATACTTCCATATATTTCCAACAATCCATCTCAAGCCCAATTCTGACACTGGGAAGGCATCCAAAAGTGACCTGCAAAAAGCACTATGCATTTCTGCACCAGGATTCACCATTTTTGACTAGTGTTAGAAAATTCAATTTTTAACCACCAAATAGACACCAAATGAAACAAATCAAGCATATTTGGAAAGTATACTTCCATATCTTTCCAACGAGCCATCTCTTTCCCCATTCTGACACCGGGAAGGCCTCCAAAACCGGCTGCAAAAGTGCACGACGTGCCTGTAGGTATTAATAGTGTATTTTTCTAAAGAGCGCGGTGCGCCTGTGCAGCCAAGAGTTCTCTTATATATTTATATGAATTAGTCATGATAAAAAAGTCTTTTATAAGAAAAATGGTTTTGTTTTGAAGACCTTTGCTTAGTAACAAGAGGAGATACTGCTTTAGAGGAACGAGCTAAACCTTCATCCAACAAATTGTCTGCTTGCCTAAGAAGGAAAGGACAATGTTTTCAAAGGGGAAACATAGTGTTTATTCAAAAGTGCACTCTTTTATTAGAAACAAAGGAAGATAGTGATTGGGGAAAAGGTTTTTATTACTTTTCAAGGTGTTTTTTCACCTTTTAGAAACAGTGATAAATAATGAAGGCTTTGCAAGTTTAAAAGAGGATTTTTACTTTGATAGTGAAGAATAAAACAATGAAAGGGATAATGGTTGATGTGTCATATTAAGAATTTTTTCTTGCTATGAAATAGCTAAGCCATTTACACATATTCTAGAAAATGAAAGAGAATTTGAAGAGTCCTCAAAACTATTCAAGGGTGTCTTAACAGTGTTTACAAAGGGAAAATTTGTTGCTATATCAAAAGAATAGAAACAGTGGTAAAAAGAGATAAGTTTTTTGTCAAAATTGAAAGAGATATTTTTTACTATGAGTATTAAAGGAGAGAAAGGTTATTGTGTCACTTTGAAAGAGATTTTCTTTCTATGAATGGCTAGGGATATGCATAGTCTCTAAAAGAAAAACATCAATTTGATTAGAAGGTCTTGAATTAGTTTTAAAGAGTGTTTAAAACAGGGTTTTAAATAAGTCCCTTTTGTCTCAAATAACCACAAAGAGACAGTGAAAAGAGAGATGGTTAATGAGAAAATATGAAAGAGTATTTATGATGTGAAATGTTGAGGATACATACAGTCTTCCAAAGGAAAAGCAGAGTTGTAAAGGTTCTCTCAATCAGGTTAAAGGAGTATCTCAACAGCAATTTCCAAAACACACTTTGTTTGCTGAATCAAAAAGGTGTTCTTGCTATGGTTATCAAAGGTTAACATAGTGATTTTAGAGGATGTTGTATCAGCTTGAAAGATGTCTTGTTTACCTTTTGAAAACAGTGAATAGAAAAGGGGCAGTGCTTGAAGGGAGGTTTTTGTGCCAAAACAAAAAAAAATATTTTTTCAACAAAGAACCACAAACACATCTTATTCAAGATATTTTTCCCAAACACAGCAATAAAAGGTGATTTTTGTTTTAATTTAACAAATTCTTGTTTGTTAGCATCCAAGAACACAGTAAATTACAAAGAGAAAAGGAAATTTTGTGAAGGGCATCATGATCAGTTTTAAGGAGCATTTGAAAAAAGTGTTTTAAACCAGTGCCTTTGTTGCTTAAACCACAAAGAAAGCAGTGATTAAAATATGGAGAGTCATCATTTAAAATTGAAGGTGTGCAATACATAAAACAGTGGTGTTGAAAGCAATCTGTTTAATAGATTAGAGAAGAAGCAGTGGTTAGAAGATGAATATTTTTGTCAGTTGAAAAGAGTCTTTTAAACATTGATTTCAAAAAGTGCCATGATCATATAAATCAAAGGAAAAACAGGGATTGAAAGGTAAAATCGTCATAGTTATTGATGATCTATTTGCAAAAGGATTGTTTATTGAAACAGTGGTAGAAGGGCAACGTCCTTGTTGAAAGTTTGAAAGGTTGTTTAGAGACAGTGAAAGGAAGAAACATATCTTGTTTTGTTTTAACATACCATGTTTGTCATGATAAAAGAAAATAATTGACTTCAAATGAGTCCCTTTTTGTTTTAAATAAACACAGAGAGACAGTGAATAGGGGATGAATATTTTTTCAAATTGAAAGGGGTCTTCTTGCTGTGGATAACAAGGATAAAAATAGTTATTGACGGAAAGGGGCTTGTGGTGCCAAAAACACAAGGATACTTCCCTTAAAAAACCACAAACATGTCTTGTGAAAGGCCTCTTGGCTCAAACACAATACTGAAGAGATGACTTTAGTGATGATGAGGAACAAGGCAAAGAGTCTAAACATAGCAGTAATAATGAAGAGCAAAGTGATGGGTAGTAAGGAAGTGATGAAAAGGAACATCAAGGCAGCCCTCAAGCAAGCACTGAAAAGGGCAAGAAAATACAAAACATGGATCATTAAGGGAATTCTCCAAAGCATGTGCTAGCTGCCTCTCCTAGGCAAGGGGCCATGACTTCTTCACCAAAGCTAGAATGCCAAACAACAAAGAAGAAAACCAAGAAAAGCTCAAAACTGCCCAAAGAGGGCGCCCAGTGAGGAAAAAGGAGAAAGACACCTCTAGGCTTGGAATTTTGGCCTGAGCTTCTAGAAATGTTTCTAAAAATCCTTGAGGGACTTGCTCACCAATATTGAGCAAATTTTGACATGTTCTTGTTTTTTGACATTTTTGGGCCTAATTGCATAAAATCATGGGCGTCGCCATTTTGGTTTGGAGCATACTAAAATCTTGAGAGTGGTACCATTGGATGCATTAAATTTAGGGTCATCTACTCAGAAATTTTCAGAGCATTTGAAGTTGTTTTGGTCCCCCAAAGATGCAAAAAACACTCACTTTTTCGACACTCTGCCCACATATCAGCAAGGCCTATTTTTTGGGTTTTTTTTTCACTAATTTTAGTATTTGACAAACGTTTAGGCCTCAGATTTGGAAAATTCAAGTTGTTACAGAAATTAGACATCTAGAGCTTTCCAACAAGCCATCACAAGCCTCATCCTGACATCGGGAAGGCCCTCAAAAGTCATCCAAAAAACAAGAATTTGTTTGCTGGTGCGCCCTTAGTGCTTTTTGGCCAAAAAAGGCAGTTTTCTGAAGTGGCCTCTCCAAATGTGCATTAAGCTATTTTGGGACATTATCAGTCATAAAAATTCAATATAAATCCCTTTTTTTAGCATTTTTTAGATATTTTCATAGATATTTTGTGCCTTGGGTTTTGCAAAGCCTCAAGGAAAAAATCAGATATTTTTGATGGGCCAATGAGCTTGCTAGTTGAACTAGGAGGTTTTCCTCACTTTGGCCTATATATTCCAACGGATTTCATTGTAAATAAGGCTGAACTTGATGATATAGAGCAATATATGGTTATACAAGCTTGGAAGAAACACTTATCTCATGCATTGGATAGTTTCTTGAATGTTTTTGGATGATGAAGGAGGACTGTTGTTGGATTCCTTGACTTGGTAAAATGGTATAGTGTCCCTCTCTGTTATTCTTCTTATTTTTCATTCATATTCCATGTTATTTCTTGCTATAAGATAGTAGAGAATAGATTTGAGACATGCCCTTGGAGGCACCTCAAATTTTCTGTTTCTTTATAGCTTCTATGTTTTCTTCCTTCTTAGTCATATCAAAGAACCCTTGATTGCTCTTTGATAACTAAAGAAATTGTTTTCTTGTTTCATTTATGGTTTTTTGCATGCTAAGTATGATTCATGGTATTCCATTCTTACTCATGGATAGTCATAGCTCCACCTCTGAAACCTTTCTTTGATTTTTTGATTGTCATTTGTTGAACCAAGGAGGTCTTGTACTGATCTTGCCCTTTGCCTAAAGCTATGAAATCTTGCTTCAAAGTGCCCAATAGGTTGAAATACTATGCTTAGGCATTTTCTCATAGTGATTTGAGTTATTTGTTTGTCTTAATTTTCTTTCCCCAAAGTCTGATAGCAATTTCCCAAAGTTAGAGAGTGATATATCTCTATCTATTGCTTGAATGTTTATTTCTATGCATTGATCAGTTTATAGTTACATTACTCATTATTAATGGTTAGCCCTACCATTTTTATGTCAAAAATTGAAATATTTATGTTTGAAAGTCTTTGTTCTTCACAAACTTAGTGTCCATCCCACTCCATTTTACCCAAAGATCCATTTTACCTTGATCAAATCGGCCCTTAAACATAACTTTTGTTGATCATTTCAGCATCCTACTAAATTTTGTCAAGCAATCCCGCTTAAATTCTTCAACCCCCCTCTTTTTGACCTAAAAAGTCCTTTTTCTGCCTATCATTACCTTTGCCTAGCCTCAAAATTGCATTAAAAATGGCCAAAAATCCGCATCGGAAAATATATAAGGTTTAGCACCTTTCGGCCCTAGCCCCTCAGTATTTTTCTCCATGTAACCTGAGTGCCAGACCAAGCGCTAAACCCGAAAGTGCTTATCACACACATATATATATTGGGCACATTTATAACCGTCGATTTGCACAGATCCAACGGCATTCGCAAGTCTTCATCGCGCCCGTGGCCCACTCCGTTCATCGCCTAGATCGCCTGTCCGCTGTCCGATCAAACCGTAAATCAACGGTCAGAAACCCATCTGCCCTTGTGGTCCCCGCGCCCAAAAACACTGTTCAAAACCGGTGGTTTATATCGCACCGCCTTTCTGAGGTGGGCGGTATTTCTCATTTCAGAGTGATTCCACACATCATTTTCTGCGTGTCCCTACGTACAGCTCAAAAACCGCCCTCCATCGTGCATTATCGTTCGTCCCTAGACATGACATGATATTCATGAGAGCCGTCCGATCTGGGGCCCACCATTTCATCGCCCTCTAATACGCTTTCCACTGTCGATCTCCTCCTGAGATCTGACGATCTAGATCACTTACCTCTCTGCCAGTTGACTCCGTACCTCCACGTCACCCGTTCCACGTGTGTTCACCCCACGTTCATCTCATATACATATTCCAGTCCAAAGCCTATTTCTAAGGTTTTACGTGTAATCTTCTGCATTTCCGCCAACCTGCAACCAGAGTATTTCTTTGTCATTCCACTGTGTTTCTGCCATCACCATTCCACCGTTTCACCATCCCCATGCATTTTTTTTCTTAACAAGTTTGCGGGTTTTGCAGGGTTTCAGCGACGAAAAACTGTTATGATTTACAGTCTTGATTGCAGTAGCAGAGCACATCAAAGGACTATTTTTCAAAGGCTATAATTGTGGAGAAAGGCCTGGGAAGGTAAATCGACAAGAATTCCATTAAATAAGCAGGGTTAAAATCTGTCAAACCCTCCAGAGTCATTCAAAGCACAGATTGCGCAGATGGAGATATTAATGGAGCAGCAGAGAAATATCAGTGAATGATCGAGGAATTCAACGTTCAACATTGAAGATCTTAAACCACAATTTAGAGTTAGAAGGCAGAGGGTACCATTCCCAGAAAAAAATACCTTAAGGCTTTCTTTTCAGCACCATTCTCTTTCAGAAAAGGACGGAATGTCTATGAGATTTTACTTCTTTGCTGTGTCCCTGAAGAGATTTCTACCCAATGCATTTATTTCAGTAAGCAGGTAGTAGAGTACATACAGCACTACAAATTCATTCAACATATGGGTGTACATGTTTCCACCATCTTGTCTTAATGAGGAAAATTAAATGTTCATCACCTACTCCCTTTTCGAGCTTTCTTTTCTCGTATAAAGCTCCCAAAGAACAGATGATTTAGGGTTCCATATTTTATCAGAAAATTATGTAGTGAACAGATTTTTGTATACATTTTGTTGAACTCTTTTATGAAGGCTCAGAGCCCGTAGGGTCTCAGTGAGGAGGAGTTCCATCTGTTAAGAGGATTCTGGTATTTGGTATTTCACAGTGTGTAACTTTCTCTCTTATGTGTTATTTTAATAGATCATTTCATTTCATCCATCTTTCCTGTATCATGTTTTGGAATGCAAGTGGCTCACTGATTTTTAGTATGGATTTATCCTAGTCGATACCCATGCTTGAATTAGTCAAGCGCTTTAAATATGGATCATGCATGATATTCTGTACCACTATTCATCTAAACCGTATTTCTTCTATATTAGTTACTTTGGGAGGGTGTTTTTAAAATGCTATTGTCATGTATGGATTCTTAGATTGGTAAGCCCATTACATGGTGGTATTGTGTATCTAGATATCAGCTCAATGACAACTAGTATTCTCTCAATATTTCATTCACTACATACACCTTCTGATAATTTATTTTTGTGAGGTATTTTCTAAATTGGCCCTCTTTATAGTAAGCTATCTCTAAATTGTTTGTTTATTTTATATTGGAGTTTTGCACATTGCCTCTATAATATTCCTTTCTCTGTGTCAGTTTCTTAAGGTCTTGGTCCCATTCAGATTAATATTCCTTGTTTATCAAGGAATAGCATGAGAGTTTTTATCAATAACTTCCTATGTTATGTCATATGCTCCTTGCTAATATAAGATGTCCTAGGCACTGGTCTATCACAACTCTAGGTTGTCTCTAGGAACAACAACATCTTTTTTGCGCCGTTGTCGGGGAACGAAGTTGAGAAATTATAAATCCCTGGGCCTCGACAAAACCTAATTCATTCTTCAAGTAGGTGAGCATGGAGAGTTGAGAGTTGTAGATCCCTCACCTTGGCGACTCCACCATTATTATTAGATAAATTCATTTGCATTTCTGGCTCCTCGTAAGCCACAAATGAGGTCAGATATGTCTCAGCCAAAGACACCTTTAGTGTCTGACCCTGAAAATATCATACATGGAAGAAATTGGAGGGAAAGAAAATCAATCCACTCTGAAATCCCTGAATTGTCTATAGAAGACTTTCCATCCTCTTATTCTCAAGAAGCTCAAGTGCCAGATCCCAACTCCACTGTGGGAGATACCGATTATTACTATTCAGATAGTCCACCATGAGGAGGTGTCAGAAATAAAGATAAATTTCACCCTACTCATGAGGTTGAAGAGGTTAAAAAAGTCACTAAAGTATCTACTGTTAACAGACCATCATTCCCCTCAACACCTCAGGCTGCTGTTCATTACATTCCTATCGTTATTCATACTCCACTTCCACCTCCTCTTCCTCCTCCTATTACTCATCAAACTATTGCCCTTCCTCCACCTCTTCCAATGGCCAATGTTTCAGGCTTATTACTAAATAAATATGCCCCTCTGGCATTACCCCAAGTGTTAAATGACATGCCTCTAGATTAGTTGAATATTTTACCTAGGTTCAGTGGGGAAAACGAGATTGATGCTCAAAAACATCTTGAGGTCTTCCATGCCTTTGCATACAATTTTAATGTGGAACATTTAGATGTAGTCTTAAGGCTGTTTGTCCAATCTCTTGATGGTGAAGCTCGAAAATGGTTTAAGACATTGGCAGGTTGTTCTATTACCACTTGGGAAATAATGGAAGATAATTTTCTCAGAAAATGGGGAGAGAAGAAAGACCATGGACATTGTCTTACTGAGTTTAATACACTCAAGAAAAGACATAATGAAGGGGTGTCAGAATTTATCAAGAGATTTAATAAATTGTATCTGAGTCTCCCTGCTGATATGAAACCTCATCAAACTGCTGCTAAAGTTGTTTTTGTAGCAGCCTTTGATTCAGAATTTGGTTTCTCTCTCAGAGAAAGAAAGCATGCTACTCTGGATGATGCTCAGACAGATGCACTAGAGTTGGAAGAAAATTTTGCCTCCACTAGCAAATCAAAGGGAAAATTTGAACAAGATACTAGAAGAAGGGGCAAAGAGGAGGTATCTACCTCCTACCAAGACAGAGGCTCAGCTAATGACAAAATTGAAGAAATGAGAAAAATGATTAAGAACCTTTCTGGTAAACTGGTAAAGCTTGAACTGGAAGCCAAGAGTTCACCCTCCAAGAATTTCCACAAACAATCCTCAGTATAGGAAGCCACCCCTACAAATATTGCCAAGGGAATCAAAGGAACAACAAGACCAGGTACCACACGCATTATACTTGGAAGGTCCATTAGATGATCCTACTGAAGACACTACATATGGATTGGAAGATGAAAATCTTGCTTTTTCAAATAGTGATGGAGAAGAATGCCCTTTGCAAGAAAATGATGGAATTGAGTGCTCATTACAAAGAGAAGAAAAGGCCAGAGACACATAAGACGCAGAAATTGATCATTATTGTAAACAATTTTATGATTTCATGCAAGCACAGTTCAATAGAATATATGATCTCAGATCTTCTAGGAAGAGAACCCGTATTCAAGATCAAGAAGATGAGCTACCCCAAAAAGAAGAACCTGCTCAGAAGGAGTCTACGACACAGAAAGTCACAGAAAAAGGTAAGGGCCCTCTAAACAAACCTTTGCAGTGTAATGACCAAATTCCTTCCTCTTCAAAGGTAGTCATTCCTCCTAATAAACTGAAATGATTTGAAACAAAAGGGTACAGATCCTCTTGCATCATTAAATCATGTATTTCAGCGTCCACACCTTCATCTGTAATCTGACCTTCCATTGCGTTTGGTGGCTGAAAATCTAGTGCTAGGGAGAATTTTGTATCTGAAATGATTTCATCAGTCGTTTCAGGGGAAGATTTCTCATAAACAACTTGCTCAAGAATTTCGCTATCTGTCTCATCCTCAACATTAAAACTGAGAGATTTTTTATTTCCTACAAGTGGCTCATTTGAAGATTTACTATGCAATTTACCCTTCAACAACTGGAATGATTCAAAACAAAATGGTACGGATTCACCTTGTAGCATTTGATCATATGTGCCATCTTCCATGTCCTCATCTGCAACTTGACAATCAACGGCTTTCGGGGCTGTAAATCTGAATGTGAGAAGTCTTGAACAAGGTTTTCATTGCCCTCAAGATGGTCCAAATCAAGACTTGTTGGCAGTTCATTTTTTATTGCATGGAAGTTATCTCTGATGAACTGAAACAAATCAAAACAAAAAGGCAAAGATCCTTCACTTACTTCAAAATTTGCTGCACTTTCCTCATCATTTCCATAGCTGATATGTGATTGCTGATCATTGTATTCAAACTGCTGAAAGTGAACCTCTTCCTCCCACAAACTAGCTGATGTTTTGTCTGCAAGATTAGCTTATGTTTGGAGAACATAATCATCATCATACTGATAAAAATGAGGCAAATAATCAGTATAGAACACATCATCAAGCATACATGTCATATCAACGACTCTCTCTTCTCCAAAATGATCTATAAAACAATCACAATGACAACTGGGATAAGAAACAAAATGTTTTGGATCGGCCACTTGTTCCTCTTCAATCAGAAAGTCATGGGTTTGAACATTATACTCATTCCTTGTGGTTTTATTTTGCATCATCTCTTCTACTGCACTTACCAACATGTCAAGCTTTACCTCTAAAGGTGTCAATTTCTCCATATCTATGTTTTTTATCTCTTCTTCCTTCAACCTTGCTCTTCGGATCAGCAAATGAGCCTCTACATTTACCGCAGTATTATGTATCTCTTGAAGTGTTGCAATATTCTTTTCTCTCAGCTGAAACTCCATTTCTAGATCAAAAGAACCCTGGTAGTGCAAGAGAGCAGATCTAGGAGAAGGTCTTATATCAGCTGGCATCGAAAAATATACTTGGTTAAATCTGGCAGAAAATTGTTGTACTGTCTCCCCTGGCAGTCTTTTCAACTTGTTATACTCTTCTATAATAAGGAAAGGATTATGTTCGATCACCCACTTGTCAAGGAAAACTTTGACGAACTGCTGGAAATCTGAGATGCTCGCATCAGACAGGGCTTTGAACCAACTCTTGACTTTTCCTTGCAAAGAAAGAGAAAAAAGCCTAATACAAACATCTTCATCATCAACTTCAAAAAGGTCAAGAAAAGTCTCAACATTCTACACATGTTTCTCAGCATTGACATTGTTACATTCACCATCAAATCTTGGTAGATATAGGTCATAATTTTTAGGGAAAGCATGAAGAACAGAAGGTAAAACAAGAGGTTTATACCTATCTGGGACTATATAAGGTGTAGGAGTATAAACAAAAGTTACGGGATCAGTCTTGTTTTCTTTAGGCTCATTACTCTGAAGAGAGTCATCATACAATGTGGGAAAAGTAAGGAGGCCAGGATCAAAGGGAAACTCAGTATTTACACTTTTTGAATAGGCCGAGTGAAGATTTTAATCACCTTTCTCATACAAAAAATTCCGAAAAAATTTCAGGATAGCTTCAAGAATAGAAAAGAAATAGTTTACAAGATAGCAGACTAGATCCTGAATACCATTCCACTTTGGATACCTAAACTTTGTGTAAGATCCTTCCATTTTCAGTGTAGTCTCTACATTGAGTTGGAGTCACTAGGTGAATGATTTCAGCCTTCTTATGTCTGATTGTTGTCCACCATCAACCATCAGATATGAACTCGATACATGTACTGGGGCAATTTACAAGTTAGATGTTACGTTTACAAGCTAGACCGGAGATTTACTGAAGCAACGTTTATCTACTTTTGCTAATGCAAAGCAAGAGCATTTCGAAGGATACCTGGCATAACTTCAGGCTCCATCTGTAGCTTATAAAACAAATAACACCAATCAAGCAAACCATTTTCTTCCCCAGTATGGTCGCCACTATGTTATTGCTTAAATCTACCTCAGGCTGAAGGAAGGCAGAGTTTAGGGTAACATCAAACCACGCTCAGTCTGGTAGCTAGCCCTACCAGAACAGGAGAGGGCTCTCTCCAGGTCAATCTCAGCGAAAATTAATCAATAGGGCTTGAGAACACTGAAATGAAAGCAAATTTTAGGCTAGGTGTATGAATAAAGGAGTTTGATCGAGTTTTTTGGTTTTTTTGTTGGATCAAGGGAAAGGCAGTTTTGGGTGCGGGGATTAGGCCTAGTTTTTGCAGAGTTCTAATTGGGGCAAGGTAGGAAATAGTTTTGATGCTTTAAATTTAGTGGATGGATGGATCAGACTGGTGAGGAGTTGAATAGGGCAAGAGGGTCTCAAGAGTTCTCCTCAAACAGATGAAAACATGTAAAATTAAACAGAACTAAAGGCAGAGCAAAGCAAGCTACTGAATTCTACCTTTAACACTGATTTGCTTAATTTAAGAAGAAAGGAGCAGGAAAATGGTACACATAAACATTGGTGAACTTAAAAATACATGGAGGAAAACACCATCAAAACACATAGCCACAAGGATCCCAAAGAGGGCCGCAAACCCTAGTCTATTCCTTTCCCAAAATTGCAGAATGAATGTACAATGAAGTGCTATGCAATCCCAAAAATCCAACCCTGAAAATGACTGAGAAAATACATCATATAGACAAGCCTAACACCATACCATGCCTCTAGGTGTGAGCTCATCATTCTAGGAGTTGTTTCAACCATATCTAAAATAGGAACTGAAATCTAGGCAATCAAACAACTTGCCTCTATATGGTAGGAAATTGATTCATTCATTTAATTTTCACTTTTTAGTGAATGAATCCACTAGAATAGGTAAATATGTGAAAAAATTACATCATGGTCATGAAATTACATCAAGGTAGATCAATAGTTACATGAAAAAGTGAAACTAGTCAAAACTTGGAGAAATTCTAAGCTGAAGAGTGAAAAATAGGCCAAAATTCTCTATGCGTCGAGCCCAAAATCTCTATGCGTAGCACAAGTTTGGAGCTCATTATGTGGCACTTCCTGAAGTCCAAATTGAGCTCATGATAGCTCGTTGGAAAGACCTACCTGTCTACTTTCCAACCCAAGTACAATTTCTGGATTTGGATATCATTTTCCCCTCCAAAACTTCAATCTCCCAAGACTGTTTCCTGTGTGTGCAAAAAGTGGCAGAAAGGCCATTTTCAACGCTTTTTTGACCCTTTACGCAACCCAAAACTTGATGAAATCCTTAGGCCATTCCTAAGCATGCATAAAGTTTCATAAAAAATCCAAAAATGCAAATTTTTCCTCCAGAGGATCTCCCAATCGTAAGCGCACGCAAGGTGTTGCTACGCGTCAGGCAGGAAAATCTGTTTTGTGACCAAAAATTCGAAATTGACAAAATTTTCTCCAAATTTGTTGAAATTTGGACTGAAGGCCTATCATCAAGTATCCTTCTCATCCAACGAAGCTTTAGCCAATATTTGAAGCATATCATTCCCTTAGCGACGTTTCAGTGCCCTCTTGGTCCTATTTGAGGAATAGGGATAATAGGACTTTTAGACATAAGTGATGCGAGTGGTTTTATAGGGGAATGGGGAAGGGATATTAATGATATCATGACAATGAGAGGGAAAATAACCATAGGTAGGAAATGGGCTTACAAGCACTTGGCACAAAAATCACACCTTTAAAATTCAAATAGAAACCCTAGGAGCAGTTTTTTGACAAATGAGAGGGTTTATAACCTTGGCATTCAAAGTCATATTCTCCCTTTCAAACCACACCCAACACCAATCAATGGCATATTTCAAGATGATTTTCTCATTTAGAGCAGAGGGGCGAAGAAATTTGAAATTTTTTTGAAAGCAATGAGAAATTTGGGGTGTCGGCCCTGTGCGCCGCGCGCAAACCCAGTGCGCCGCACACCTTATATGCACCACGCCAGTGAGAATTTACACAGTGTAATGCGGCCCTATGTGCCGTGACCGGCCAGTGCGCTGCACAGGTTGCCCTGTGCGTGACGCACCTGAAATTCACCACAATTTCGCCCTTCAAACACTAACTCCGCTTCCTCCACGATTTCTTCGGCTTCTTTGATAACTTTCACGTGTAAATGGATTTTTTAAACACCAAAATGTCTTATATATCATGGACCTTGATTTTTGATGTGAAAAACCCACTTTTGTAGTGTTTGAAACCTTTGACACTTCAATTTGAAACTCTGTTTTGTTTCCTTTGGCTTTCTGGACTGATGATGAAGTCTCTTTGTCTGCTTTGCAGGGATGACTAGCATTGGATTTGGCAAAGGTGACCAGGGCTGCGCCTGAAGAATTTGACAACTGAATTTTTTTGAAAATATACATGGTATTTATTACAAAGGACAAAACTGACGATTTTCTTCAAAATAGAGTTTTGAAGAAGAATCGTGATCAAGCATATTGATGATAAAATCCTTGCAATGAAAACTTATTTCAAACCTCCCTCATGTGCCTGCTGACGTTATTAGACACTTTGAAGACTAAACCCTAGACCTAATGACTAAAATGACTCTTTGCTGACCAAACGACCCAATAGGACTGTGAATGACTTTGACATTGATTTTGATGAATAGACATGGACCAATAGGTACATGACATGAGGGAGATGAGTGACACAACCCTTCCATCAGAAGACCAATGCTCCTAAGGGAATGCAAATGATCGAACTGAATGAGACACCTAAAAATGAAATGCAACGAAAGAGAATTTTGATCTTTGATGGAGGGATGAACAAACCGACTCTAACATTGGCTCCAATGGGGATGGTAGCTCCTGGGAGGTGCCAAGAACTGCAGATATTTGGGAGAGCAGACAGTGCCTTCATCCATTGGGAAATGGAGTCAAAATACGAAAAATGACATTATGCAGACTGACTCTGACTCAAGGCTAGAACTGAAAACTACAATAAAACCAAACATAACTAAAACATAAATAACAAACTAGAAAGATGCTCACAATTGAGCTTATTCATAAAACCTACTCTAATTGTTCTTTTCACCACCCGATCAAGTGAAATGGAACAACCAATGCAACCATGTAAGCATCCTGGCTGCTATTTGATTTCTTCCCAAATGTTTTCTGATGCGCAGGAAAAGGGAAGAATCGAAAGGAAACTCCCATGGAAACTCAGAATCAAGTTGACTGCTGATAAACTTGCAAAGCATGAATTGATTGGATGACTTCAAGAATACTGTGAAAGGATATTCATAAACATAGCTATTAATTTCCATTAACACATTACTGCTCTAGTCCAAGTAACCTTCATAGCTGGATATTAATGTTTTTCTCACATCTGTGCTGTCCTTCTTTGGTGATAGTAGCAGGCTATCAAAAGAATCTTGAAATTCGTGAAAAACTAAACTCTGTTGCTGATTCCAAACAAAACAAAAGTCTCCTTCATTGTCTTGTTTAACTGATTGTTCATTACAAAGCCCATACCAAGGTTTGCAGTCATATGAGATTATCAATAAAGGTGAATTTTGAATAAGGTTATTATCAACATTCTTTTCTATCACATGGTTAATCAATGGAGAGGAACTTTTACAGCAAACATCATCCAACACACGAGCAATATGATCATCAAAAACTTGAGAAGACTGCAGCAATGTATCCATTGAAACTGTATGACATCCTACTAGCTGTTCATATTTTTCTTTATAGATATTACGAAGATTCTGCTTTATAAACTGAAATTCTTCGAAACAAAAGGGTACATAATCCTCTTGCATCATTAAATCATGTATTTCGGCGTCCACGCCTTCATCTGTAATCTGACCTTCCATTGTGTTTGGTGGCTGAAAATCTGGTGATAAGGAGAATTTTGTATCCGAAATGATTTCATCAGTCGTTTCAGGGGAATATTTCTCATCAACAACTTGCTCAAGAATTTCGCTATCTGTCTCATCCTCAACATTAAAACTGAGAGATTTTTTATTTCCTACAAGCGGCTCATTTAAAGATTTACTATGCAATTTACCCTTCAACAACTGGAATTATTCAAAACAAAATGGCATGGATTCACCTTGTAGCATTTGATCATATGTGCTAGCTTCCATGTCCTCATCTGCAACTTGAAAATCAACGGCTTTCGGGGGCTGTAAATCTAAATGCGAGAAGTCTTGAACAAGGTTTTCATTGCCCTCAAGATGGTCCAAATCAAGACTTGTTGGCAGTTGATTTTTGATTGCATGGAAGTTATCTCTGATGAACTAAAATGAATAAAAAAAGAGAGGCAAAGATCCTTCACTTACTTCAAAATTTGCTGCACTTTCCTCATCATTTCCATAGCTTATATGTGATTGTTGATCATTGTATTCATACTGCTGAAAGTGAACCTCTTCCTCCCACAAACTAGCTGATGTTTCGTCTGCAAGATTAGCTTCTGTTTGGAGAACATAATTATCATCATAATGATCAAACTGAGGCAAATCATTAGTATACAACACATCATCAAGCATACATGTCATATCAACAGCTCTCTCTTCTCCAAAATGATATATAAAACAATCACTATGACAACTGGGATAAGAAACAAAATGTTTTGGGTCAGCCACTTGTTCCTCTTCAATCAACAAGTCATGGGTTTGAACATTATACTCATTCCTTGTGGTGTTCTTTTGCATCATCTCTTCTACTGCACTTACCAACATGTCAAGCTTTACCTCTAAAGGTGTCGATTTCTCCGGATCTATGTTTTTCATCTCTTCTTCCTTCATCCTTGCTCTTCGGATCAGCAAATGAGCCTCTACATTTACTGCATTGTTTTGTATCTCTTGAAGTGTTGCAATATTATTTTCTCTCAGCTGAAACTCCATTTCCGGATCAAAAGCACCCTGGTAGTGCAAGAGAGCAGATCTAGGAGAAGGTATTATATCAGCTGGCATTGAAAAATATAATTGGTTAAATCTGGCAGAAAATTGTTGTACTGTCTCCCCTGACAGTCTTTTCAACTGGTTATACTCTTCTATAATAAGGAAAGGATTATGTCTGATCACCCACCTGTCGAGGAAAAATTTGATGAACTGCTGGAAATCTGAGATGCTCGCATCAGACAGGGCTTTGAACCAGCTCTTGAATTTGCCTTGCAAAGAAAGAGAAAAAAGCCTAATACTAACATCTTCGTCATCAACTTCAAAAAGGTCTTGAAAAGTCTCAACATTTTGCACATGTTGCTTAGCATTGACATTGTTACATTCACTGTCAAATCTTGGTAGATATAGGTCATAATTTTTAGGGAAAGCATGAAGAACAAAAGGTAAAACAAGAGGTTTATACCGATCTGGGACTATATAAGGTGTAGGAGTATATACAAAAGTTACAAGATCAGTCTTGTTTTCTTTAGGCTCATTACTCTGAAGAGAGTCATCATACGATGTGGGAAAAGTAAGGAGGCCAAGATCAAAGGGAAACTCAGTATTTACACTTTTTGAATAGGTCGAGTGAAGATTTTGATCACCTTTCTCATACAACAAATTCCGAAAAACTTTCAGGATAGCTTCAAGAACAACAAAAAAATAGTTTACAAGAAATCAGACTAGATCTTGAATACCATTCCACTTTGGATACCTAAACTTTGTGTAAGATCCTTCCATTTTCAGTGGAGTCTCTACATTGAGTTGGAGTCACCAGGTGAATGATTTCAGCCTTCTTATGTCTGATCGTTGTCCACCATCAACCATCAGATCTGAACTTGATACATGTACTGGGTAAATTTACATGTTAGATGCTATGTTTACAAGCTAGACTGGAGATTGACTGAAGCAGCGTTTATCTACTTTCACTAATGCAAAGCAAGAGCGTTTCGAAGGATACCTGGCATAACTTTAGGCTCCGTCTGTAGCTTATAAAACAAATAACACCAATCAAGAAAACCATTTTCTTCCCCAGTATGGTCACCACTATGTTATTGCCTAAATCTACCTTAGGCTGAAGGAAGGTAGAGTTCACGGTAACATCAAACCACACTCAGTCTAGTAGCTATCCCTACCAGAATAGGAGAGGGCTCTCTCTGGGTCAATCTCATCGAAAAGTAATCAATAGGGCTTGAGATTACTGAAATGAGATCTAATTTTAGGCTAGGTATATGAATAAAGGAGTTTTATCGAGTTTTTTGGGTTTTTTGTTGGATCAAGGGAAAGGCAGTTTTGGGTGCGGGGATTAGGCCTAGTTTTTGCAAAGTTCTAATTAGAGAAAGGTAGGCAATAGTTTTGATGCTTTAAATTTAGTGTATGGATGGATCAGACCGGTGAGGAGCTGAAGAGGGAAATAGGGTCTCAAGAGTCCTCCTAAAACAGATGAAAACATGTAAAATTAAACAGAACTAAAGGCAGAGCAAAGAAAGCTACTGAATTCTACCTTTAACATTGATTTGCTTAATTTAAGAAGAAAGGAGCAGGAAAATGGTACACATAAACATTGGTGAGATTAAAAATACATGGAGGAAAACACCATGAAAACACAAAGCCACAAGGATCCCAAAGAGGGCTGCAAACCCTGGTCTATTCCTTTTCCAAAATTGCAGAATGAATGTACAATGAAGTGCTATGCAATCCCAAAAATCCAAACCTGAAAATGACTGAGAAAATACATCATATAGACAAGCCTAACACCACCCCATGCCTCTAGGGGTCGAGCTCATCATTCTAGGAGCTGTTTCAACCATATCTAAACTAGGAACTGAAATCTAGGCAATCAAACAACTTTCCTCTATATGGTAGGAAACGAATTCATTCATTTAATTTTCACTTTTTAGTGAATGAATCCACTAGAACAGGTAAATATGTGCCAAAATTACATCATGTTCCTGAAATTACATCAAGGTAGATCAATAGTTACATGAAAAAGTGAAACTAGTCAAAACTAGGCGAAATTCTGAGCTGAAGAGTGAAAAATAGGCCAAAATTCTCTATGCGCCACGCCCAAAATCTCTATGCGTAGCACAATTTTGGAGCTGATTTTGAGGCACTTCCCAAAGTCCAAATTATGCTCATGATATCTCGTTGGAAAGCCCTGCCCATATAATTTCCAACCCAAGTGGAAGTTCTAGATTTGGATGTCATTTTACCCTCCAAAACTTCAATCTCTCAAGACTGGTTCCTGTGTGTGCAAAAAGTGGCAAAAAGGCCATTTTCAAGGTGTTTTTGACCCTTTAGGCAACCCAGAACTTGATGAAATCCTTAGGCCATTCCTGAGCATGCATAAAGTTTCATAAAAAATCCAAAAATTCAAAGTTTTCCTCCAGAGGATCTCCCAGTCGTAAGCGCGCGCAAGGTGGCGCTACGTGTCAGGCAGGAAAATCTGTTTTGTCACCAAAAATTCCAAATTGAAAAAATTTTCTCCAAATTTGCTGAAATCTACTGAAGGTCCATCATCAAGTATCATGCTCATCCAATGAATCTTCAACCAATATTTGAAGCCTATCATTCCCTTAGCGACGTTTCAGTGCCCTCCTAGTGCATGCAGTTCAATGGTGAAATCACTGTCCCGGTCATATGAGGTATCCGTATCTGTCTCCACGATGTTGAAAGTCTATGCCAAGTGTATGCTGATTTGTATGAGATGAAAATGAGAATTTGGCATCTTTGTCTTGATTGCTGAAATATGCCAAGTAGGAAAAGGACTGTGGTAAGTATGAACAGTGCGTATAGTGGACTGTAGTTAAGTGAGATTAAGGTGTGCTAACAGTCACTTGACTGTTGGGAATTGGGAATTTAGGGATTTTGCGAATGATATGGGAAGGGGAAAATGATAGGGAATGAAGGATTTGAGGGATAGGGATAATAGGATTTTTATACATAAGTGATACGAGTGGTTTTATAGGGGAATGGGGAAGGGATATTAATGATATCGTGATAGTGAGAGGGAAAAGAACCACAGGTAGGAAATGGGCTTAAAAGAACTTGACACAAAAATCACACCTTTAAAATTAAAATACAAACCCTAGGAGCAGTTTTTTGACAAATGAGAGGGTTTATAACCTTGGCATTCAAATTCATATTCTCCCTTTCAAACCACACCCAACATCGATCAATGGCAGATTGCAAGATGATTTGAATCATTTAGAGCAGAGGGGCCAAGAAATTTGAAATTTCGTTGAAACCAATGAGAAATTTGGGGTGTCGGCCCTGTGCACCGCGTGCAAACCCAGTGCGCCGCACACCTTATATGTGCCTCGCCAGTAAGAATTTACACAGTGTAATGCGGCCCTATGCGCCGCGACCGACCAGTGCGCCACGCAGGTTTCCCAGTGTGCCACGCAGGTTGCCCAGTGCGCTGCGCACCTGAAATTCACCACAGTTTCGCCCTTCAAACACTGACTCCACTTCCTCCACAATTTATTCGGCTTCTTTGATAACTTTGACATGTAAATGGATTTTTTAAACACTGAAATGTCTTATATATCATGGACCTTGATTTTTGATGTGAAAAACCCACTTTTGTAGTGTTTGAAACCTTTGACACTTCAATTTGAAACTCTGTTTTGTTTCCTTTGGCTTTCTGGACTGATGATGAATTCTCTTTTTCTGCTTTGTAGGGATGACTAGCATTGGATTTGGCAAAGGCGACCATGGTTGTGCCTGAAGAATTTGACAACTGAAATTTTTTGAAAATATACATGGTATTTATTACAAAGGACAAAATTGACGATTTTTCTTCAAAACAGAGTTTTGAAGAAGAATCGTGATCAAGCATATTGACGATGAAATCCTTGCGATGAAAACTTATTTCAAACCTCCCTCATATGCCTGCTGACGTTATTAGACACTTTGAAGACTAAACCCTAGACCTAATGACTAAAATGACTCTTTGCTGACCAAACGACCCAACAAGACTGTGAATGACTTTGACATTGATTTTGATGAATAGACACGGACCAGTAGTTACATGACATGAGGGAGATGAGTGACAAAATCCTTTTGTCAGAAGACCGATGCTCCTAAGTGAATGAAAATGATCGAATTGAATGAGACACCTAAAAATGAAATGCAACGAAAGAGAATTTTGATCTCTTACGGAGGGATGAACAGACCGACTCTAACATTGGCTCCAATGGGGATGGTAGCTCCTGGGAGGTGCCAAGAACTACAAATCTTTGGGAGAGAAGACAGTGCCTTCATCCATTGGGCAATGGAGTCAAAATACGAAAACTGACATTATGCAGACTGACTCTGACTCAAGGCTAGAACTCAAAACTACAATAAAACCAAACATAACTAAACCATAACTAACAAACTAGAAAGATGCTCACAACTGTGCTTATTCATAAAACCTACTCTAAATTTTCTTTTCACCACCTGATCAAGTGAAATGGACTAACCAATGCAACCATGTAAGCATCTTGGCTGCTATTTTATTTCTTCCCAAATTTTTTCTGATGCGCAGGAAAAGGGAAGAATCGAAAGGCAACTCCCATGGAAACTCATAATCAAGTTGACTGCTGATAAACTTGCAAAGCATGAATTGACTGGATGACTTCAAGAATACTGCGAAAGGATCTTCATAAACATAGTTATTCATTTCCATTAACACATTACCACTCTAGTCCAAGTAACCTTCATAGCTGGATATTAAGATTTTTCTCACATCTGTGCTGTCTTTCTTTGGTGTTAGCAGCAGGCTATCAAAAGGATCTTCAAATTCGTGAAAAACTAAACTCTGTTGCTGATTCAAAATAGAACAAAAGTCTCCTTCATTGTCTTTTTTAACAGATTGTTCATTACAAAGCCCATACCAAGGTTTGCAGTCATATGAGATTATCAATAAAGGCAACTTTTAAATAAGGTTATTATCAACATTCTTTTCTGTCACATGGTTAATCAATGGAGAAGAACTTTTACAGCAAACATCATCCAACACACGAGCAATAGGATCATCAAAAACTTGAGAAGACTGTAGCGATGTATCCATTGAAACTGTATGACATCCTACTAGCTGTTCATCTTTTTATTTAGAGATATTACGAAGATTCTACTTTATAAACTAAAATGCTTCGAAAAAAAAGGGTACATAATCCTCTTGCATCATTAAATCATGTATTTCAGTGTCCATGCCTTCATCTGTAATCTGACCTTCCATTGCGTTTGGTGGCTGCAAATCTGGTGCTAGGGAGAATTTTGTATCTGAAATGATTTCATCAGTCATTTCAGGGGAAGATTTCTCATCAACAACTTGCTCAAGAATTTTGCTATCTGTCTCATCCTCAACATTAAAACTGAGAGATTTTTTATTTCCTACAAGCGGCTCATTTGAAGATTTACTATGCAATTTACCCTTCAACAACTGGAATTATTCAAAACAAAATGGTACGGAGTCACCTTGTAGCATTTGATCATATGTGCCAGATTCCATGTCCTCATCTGCAACTTGACAATCAACAGCTTTCGGGGGCTGTAAATCTGAATGTGAGAAGTATTGAACAAGGTTTTCATTGCCCTCAAGATGGTCCAAATCAAGACTTGTTGGCAGTTGATTTTTGATTGCATGGAATTTATCTCTGATGAAGTGAAACGAATAAAAAAAAAAGGAAAATATCCTTCACTTACTTCAAAATTTTCTGCACTTTCCTCATCATTTCCATAGCTTATATGTGATTGCTGATCATTGTATTCGAACTACTGAAAGTGAACCTCTTCCTCCCACAAACTAGCTGATGTTTTGTCTGCAAGATTAGCTTATGTTTGGAGAACATAATCATGATCATAATGATCAAACTAAGGCAAATCATCAGTATACAACACATCATCAAGCATACATGTCATATCAACAACTCTCTATTCTCCAAAATGATCTATAAAACAATCACTATGACAACTGGGATAAGAAACAAAATGTTTTGGATCAGCCACTTGTTCCTCTTCAATCAGCAAGTCATGCGTTTGAAAATTATACTCATTCCTTGTGGTGTTCTTTTGCATCATCTCTTCTACTGCTCTTACCAACATGTCAAGCTTTACCTCTAAAGGTGTCGATCTCTCCGAATCTATGTTTTTCATCTCTTCTTCCTTCAACCTTGCTCTTCGGATCAACAAATGAGCCTCTCCATTTACTGCATTGTTCTGTATCTCTTGAAGTGTTGCAATATTATTTTCTCTCAGCTGAAACTCCATTTTCGGATCAAAAGCACCCAGGTAGTGCAAGAGAGCAGATCTAGGAGAAGGTCTTATATCAGCTGGCATCGAAAAATATACTTGGTTAAATCTGGCAGAAAATTGTTGTACTGTCTCCCCTGGCAGTCTTTTCAACTGGTTATACTCTTCTATAATAAGGAAAGGATTATGTCCGATCACCCAACTATCGAGGAAAACTTTGAAGATCTGCTAGAAATCTGAGATGCTCGCATCAGACAGGGCTTTGAACCAACTCTTGACTTTTCCTTGCAAAGAAAGAGAAAAAAGCCTAATACTAACATCTTCCTCATCAACTTCAAAAAGGTCAAGAAAAGTCTCAACATTCTGCACATGTTGCTCAGCGTTGAAATTGTTACATTCACCGTCAAATCTTGGTATATATAGGTCATAATTTTTAGGGAAAGCATGAAGAACAAAAGGTATAATAAGAGGTTTATACCTATCTGGGACAATATAAGGTGTAGGAGTATATACAAAAGTTACGAGATCAGTCTTGTTTTCTTTAGGCTCATTAATCTGAAGAGAGTCATCATACGATGTGGGAAAAGTAAGGAGGCCAGTATCAAAGGGAAACTTAGTATTTACACTTTTTGAAAAGGTCGAGTGAATATTTTGATCACCTTTCTCATACAACAAATTCCAAAAAAATTTCAGGATAGCTTCAAGAACAACAAAGAAATAGTTTACAAGAAAGCAGACTAGATCCTTAATACCATTCCACTTTGGATACCTGAACTTTGTGTAAGATCCTTCCATTTTCACTAGAGTCTCTACATTGAGTTGGAGTCACCAGGTGAATGATTTCAGCCTTCTTATGTCTGATTGTTTTCCACCATCAACCATCAGATCTAAACTTGATACATGTACTAGGGAAATTTACAAGTTAGATGTTACGTTTACAAGTTAGACTAGAGATTGACTGAAGCAACGTTTATCTACTTTCGCTAATGCAAAGAAAGAGCGTTTCGAAGGCTACCTGGCATAACTTCAGGCTCCGTCTGTAGCTTATAATAAAAATAACACCAATAAATAAAACCATTTTCTTCCCCAGTATGGTCGCCACTATGTTATTTCCTAAATCTACCTCAGGCTGAAGGAAGGCAGAGTTCAGGGTAACATCAAACCATGCTCAGTCTGGTAGCTAGCCCTACCAGAATAGGAGGGGGCTCTCTCCAAGTCAATCTCAGCGAAAATTAATCAATAGGGCTTGAGATGACTGAAATGAAAGCTAATTTTAGGCTAGGTATATGAATAAAGGAGTTTGATTGAGTTTTTGGGGTTTTTTGTTGGATCAAGGGAAAGGCAGTTTTGGGTGCAGGGATTAGGCCTAGTTTTTGCAGAGTTCTAATTGGGGAAACGTAGGCAATAGTTTTGATGCTTTAAATTTAGTGGATGGATGGATCAGACTGGTGAGGAGTTGAAGAGGGCAAGAGGGTCTCAAGAGTCCTCCTCAAACAGATGAAAACATGTAAAATTAAACAGAACTAAAGGCAGAGAAAAGCAAGCTACTGAATTCTACCTTTAACACTTATTTGCTTAATTTAAGAAGAAAGGAGCAGGAAAATGGTACACATAAACATTGGTGAACTTAAAAATACATGGAGGAAAACACCATGAAAACAAAAATCCACAAGGATCCCAAAGAGGCTGCAAACCCTGGTCTATTCCTTTCCCAAAATTGCAGAATGAATGTACAATGAAGTGCTATGCAATCCCAAAAATCCAACCCTGAAAATGACTGAGAAAATACATCATATATACAATACTAACACCATCCCATGTTTCTAGGGGTCGAGCTCATCATTCTAGGAGCTGTTTCAACCATATCTAAAATAGGAACTGAAATCTAGGCAATCAAACAACTTGCCTCTATATGGTAGGAAACTGATTCATTCATTTAATTTTCACTTTTTAGTGAATGAATCCACTAGAATAGGTAAATATGTGAAAAAATTACATCATGGTCATGAAATTACATCAAGGTAGATCAATAGTTACATGAAAAAGTGAAACTAGTCAAAACTAGTCGAAATTCTGAGCTGAAGAGTGAAAAATAGGCCAAAATTCTCTATGCGCCACGCCCAAAATCTCTATGCGTAGCACAATTTTGGAGCTGATTTTGAGGCATTTCCCAAAGTCCAAGTTGCACTCATGATAGCTTGTTGGTAATCCCTACCTGTATAGAGGATCTCCAGAGGATCTCCCAATCGTAAGTGTGCGCAAGGTGGCACTACGCGTCAGGCAGGAAAATCTGTTTTGTGACCAAAAATTCAAAATTGACAAAATTTTCTCCAAATTTGCTAAAATTTGGACTGAAGGTCCATCATCAAGTATCATGCTCATCCAACGATGCTTCGACCAAGATTTGAAGCCTATCATTCCCTTAGCGACGTTTCAGTGCCCTCCTGGTGCATGCAGTTCAGTGGTGAAATCACTGTCTCGGTCATATGAGGTATCCGTATCTGTCTCCACGATGTTGAAAGTCTATGCCAAGCGTATGCTGATTTGTATGAGATGAAAATGAGAATTTGGTGTCTTTGTCTTGATTGCAGAAATATGCCAAGTAGGAAAAGGACTGTGGTAAGTATGAACAGTGGGTATAGTGGACTGTAGTTAAGTGAGATTAAGGTGTGCTAATAGTCACTTGACTGTTGGGAATTGGGAATTTAGGGATTTTGCAAATGATATGAGAAGGGAAAAATGATAGGGAATGAAGGATTTGAGGGATAGGGATAATAGGATTTTTATACATAAGTGATACGAGTGTTTTTATACGGGAATGGGGAAGGGATATTAATGATATCATGATAGTGAGAGGGAAAAGAACCACAGGTAGGAAATGGGCTTAAAAGCACTTGGAAAAAAAATCACACCTTTAAAAGTAAAATACAAACCCTAGGAGTAGTTTTTTGAAAAATGAGAGGGTTTATAACCTTGGAATTCAAATTCATATTCTCCCTTTCAAACCACGCCCAACATCGACCAATGGCAGATTGCAAGATGATTAGGCTCATTTAGAGCAGAGGGGCCAAGAAATTTTAAATTTCGTTGAAAGCAATGAGAAATTTGGGGTGTCAGCCCTGTGCGCCACATGCAAGCCCAGTGTGCTGCGCATCTTATATGCATCACACCAGTGAGAATTTACACAGTGTAATGCGGCCCTATGCGCCGCGACCGGCCAGTACACCACGCACCTAAAATTCACCATAGTTTCGCCCTTCAAACAATAACTCCGCTTCCTCCACGATTTCTTTGGCTTCTTTGATAAATTTGACGTGTAAATGGATTTTTTAAACACCAAAATGTCTTATATATCATGGACCTTGATTTTTGATGTGAAAAACCCACTTTTGTAGTGTTTGAAACCTTTGACACTTCAATTTGAAACTCTATTTTGTTTCCTTTATCTTTCTGGACTGATCATGAATTCTCTTTGTCTGCTTTGCAGGGATGGATTTGGCAAAGGTGACCAGGGCTGCGCCTGAAGAATTTGACAACTGAATTTTTTTGAAAATATACATGGTATTTATTACAAAGGATAAAATTGACGATTTTTCTTCAAAACAGAGTTTTGAAGAAGAATCGTGATCAAGCATATTGACGATGAAATCATTGCGATGAAAACTTATTTCAAACCTCCTCATGTGCCTGCTAACGTTATTAGACACTTTGAAGACTAAACCCTAGACCTAATGACTAAAATGACTCTTTGCTGACCAAACGACCCAACAGGAATGTGAATGACTTTGACATTGATTTTTATGAATAGACATGGACCAGTAGGTACATGACATGAGGGAGATGAGTGACACAACCCATCTCTCAGAAGACCGATGCTCCTAAGGGAATGCAAATGATCAAACTGAATGAGACACCTAAAAATGAAATGCAACGAAAGAGAATTTTGATCTCTGACGGAGGGATGAACACACCGACTCTAACATTGGCTCCAATGGGGATGGTAGCTCCTGGGAGGTGCCAAGAGCTGCAAATATTTGGGAGAGTAGACAATGCCTTCATCCATTGGGAAATGGAGTCAAAAGACGAAAACTAACATTATGCAGACTGACTCTGACTCAAGGCTAGAACTGAAAACTACAATAAAACCAAACATAACTAAAACATAAATAACAAACTAGAAAGATGCTCACAATTGAGCTTATTCATCAAACCTACTCTAATTTTTCTTTTCACCACCCGATCAAGTGAAATGGAACAACCAATTCAACCATGTAAGCATCTTGCCTGTTATTTGATTTCTTCCCAAATGTTTTCTGATGCGCAGGACAAGGGAAGAATCGAAAGGCAACTCCCATGGAAACTCGGAATCAAGTTGACTACTGATAAACTTGCAAAGCATGAATTGACTGGATGACTTCAAGAATACTGCGAAAGGATATTCATAAACATAGCTATTAATTTCCATTAACACATTACTGCTCTGGTCCAAGTAACCGTCATAGCTGGATATTAAGATTTTTCTCACATCTGTGTTGTCTTTCTTTGGTGATAGCAGCAGGCTGTCAAAAGGATCTTCAAATTCGTGAAAAACTAAACTCTGTTGCTGATTCCAAATAGAAAAAAAGTCTCCTTCATTGTCTTGTTTAACAGATTGTTCATTACAAAGCCCATACCAAGGTTTGCAGTCATATGAGATTATCAATAAAAGCGACTTTTGAATAAGGTTATTATCAACATTCTTTTCTATCACATGGTTAATGAATGGAGAGGAACTTTTACAGCAAACATCATCCAACACATGAGCAATAGGATCATCAAAAACTTGAGAAGACTGCAGCGATGTATCCATTGAAACTGTATGACATCCTACTAGCTGTTCATATTTTTCTTTAGAGATATTACGAATATTCTGCTTTATAAACTGAAATGCTTCGAAACAAAAGGGTACAGAATCCTCTTGCATCATTAAATCATGTATTTTAGTATCCACGCCTTCATCTGTAATCTGACCTTCCATTGCGTTTGGTGGCTGCAAATCTGGTGCTAGGGAGAATTTTTTATCTGAAATGATTTCATCAGTCGTTTCAGGGGAAGATTTCTCATCAAAAACTTGCTCAAGAATTTCGCTATCTGTCTCATCCTCAACATTAAAACTGAGAGATTTTTGATTTCCTACAAGCGGCTCATTTGAAGATTTACTATGAAATTTACCCTTCAACAACTGGAATGATTCAAAACAAAATGGTACGGAGTCACCTTGTAGCATTTGATCATACGTGCCAGCTTCCATGTCCTCATCTGCAACTTGACAATCAACGGCTTTCGGGGGCTGTAAATCTGAATGTGAGAAGTCTTGAACAAGGTTTTCATTGCCCTCAAGATGGTCCAAATCAAGACTTGTTGGCAGTTTATTTTTTATTACATGGAAGTTATCTCTGATCAACTAAAACGAATCAAAACAAAAAGGCAAAGATCCTTCACTTACTTCAAAATTTTCTGTACTTTCCTCATCATTTCCATAGCTGATATGTGATTGCTGATCATTGTATTAGAACTGCTGAAAGTGAACCTCTTCCTCCCACAAACTAGCTGATGTTTTGTCTGCAAGATTAGCTTCTATTTGGAGAACATAATCATCATCATATTGATCAAACTGAGGCAAATCATCAATATAAAACACATCATCAAGCATACATGTCATATCAACAACTCTCTCTTCTCCAAAATGATATATAAAACAATCACTATGACAACTGGGATAAGAAACAAAATGTTTTGGATCAGCCACTTGTTCCTCTTCAATCAAAAATTCATGGGTTTGAACATCATACTCATTGCTTGTGGTGTTATTTTGCATCATCTCTTCTACTTCACTTACCAACATGTCAAGCTTTACCTCTAAACGTGTCGATTTCTCCAGATCTATGTTTTTCATCTCTTCTTTCTTCAACCTTGCTCTTCGGATCAGAAAATGAGCCTCTACATTTACTGCACTATTCTATATCTCTTGAAGTGTTGCAATATTATTTTCTCTCAGATGAAACACCATTTCCGGATCAAAAGCACCCGGGTAGTGCAAGAGATTAGATCTAGGAGAAGGTCTTATATCAGCTAGCATTGAAAAATATACTTGGTTAAATCTGGCAGAAATTTGTTGTACTGTCTCCCCTGGAAGTCTTTTCAACTGGTTATACTCTTCTATAATAAGGAAAGGATTATGTCCGATCACCCACCTGTCGAGGAAAACTTTGACGAACTGCTGGAAATCTGAGATGCTCACATCAGACAGGGCTTTGAACCAACTCTTGACCTTGCCTTGCAAAGAAAGAGAAAAAATCCTAATACTAACATCTTCGTCATCAACTTCAAAAAGGTCAAGAAAAGTCTCAACATTCTACAAATGTTGCTCAACGTTGACATTTTTACATTCACCATCAAATATTGGTAGATATAGGTCATAATTTTTAGGGAAAGCATGAAGAACAGAAGGTAAAACAAGAGGTTTATACCTATCTAGGACTATATAAGGTGTAGGAGTATATACAAAAGTTACGGGATCAGTTTTGTTTTCTTTAGGCTCATTACTCTGAAGAGAGTCATCATACGATGTGGGAAAAGTAAGGAGGCTAGGATCAAAGGGAAACTCAGTATTTACACTTTTTGAATAGGTCTAGTGAAGATTTTGATCACCTTTCTCATACAACAAATTCTGAAAAACTTTCAGGATAGCTTCAAGAACAGCAAAGAAATAGTTTACAAGAAAGCAGACTAGATATTGAATACCATTCCACTTTGGATACCTGAACTTTGTGTAAGATCCTTCCATTTTCAGTGGAGTCTATACATTGAGTTGGTGTCACCAGGTGAATGATTTTAGCCTTCTTATGTCTGATCGTTGTCCACCATCAACCATCAGATCTGAACTTGATACATGTACTGGGTAAATTTACAAGTTGGATGTTACGTTTACAAGCTAGACAGGAGATTGACTGAAGCAACATTTATCTACTTTCACTAATGCAAAGCAAGAGCGTTTCGAAGGATACCTGGCATAACTTCAGGCTCTGTCTATAGCTTATCAAATAAATAACACCAATCAAACACACCATTTTCTTCCCCAGTATGGTTTCCACTATTTTATTGCCTAAATCTACCTCAGGCTGAAGGAAGGCAGAGTTCAGGGTAACATCAAACCACGCTCAGTCTGGTAGCTAGCCCTACCAAAATAGGAGAGGGCTCTCTCCAGGTCAATCTCAGCGAAAAGTAATCAATAGGGCTTGAGATGACTGAAATGAAAGCTAATTTTAGGCTAGGTATATGAATAACGGAGTTTGATCGAGTTTTTGGGGTTTTTTGTTGGATCAAGGGAAAGGCAGTTTTGGGTGCGGGGATTAGGCCTAGTTTTTGTAGAGTTCTAATCGGGGCAAGGAAGGCAATATTTTTGAGGCTTTAAATTTAGTGGATGGATGGATTAGACTGGTGAGGAGCTGAAGAGGGAAAGAGGTTCTCAAAAGTCCTCCTCAAACAGATGAAAGCATGTAAAATTAAACAGAACTAAAGGCAGAGCAAAGCAAGCTACTGAATTCTACCTTTAACACTGATTTGCTTAATTTAAGAATAAAGGAGCAGGAAAATTTTACACATAAACATTTGTGAACTTAAAAATACATGGAGGAAAACACCATCAAAACACAGAGCCATAAGGATCCCAAAGAGGGCTGTAAACCCTGGTCTATTCCTTTGCCAAAATTGCAGAATGAATGTACAATGAAGTGCTATGCAATCCCAAAAATCCAACCCTGAAAATGACTGAGAAAATACATCATATAGACAAGCCTAACACCATCCCATGCCTCTATGGGTCGAGCTCATCATTCTAGGAGCTGTTTCAACCATATCTAAACTAGGAACTGAAATCTAGGCAATCAAACAACTTGCCTCTATATGGTAGGAAACTGATTCATTCATTTAATTTTCACTTTTTAGTGAATGAATCCACTAGAATAGGTAAATATGTGCCAAAATTACATCATGGTCATGAAATTACATCAAGGTAGATCAATATTTACATGAAAAAGTGAAACTAGTCAAAACTAGGCGAAATTCTGAGCTGAAGAGTGAAAAATAGGCCAAAATTCTCTATGCGCCACGCCCAAAATCTCTATGCGTAGCACAAGTTTGGAGCTGATTTTGAGGCACTTTCTGAAGTCCAAATTGCACTCATGATAGCTTTTTGGAAAGCCCTACCTGTCTACTTTCCAACCCAAGTGGAATTTCTTTATTTGGATGTCATTTTCCCCTCCAAAACGTCAATCTCCCAAGACTAGTTCCTGTGTGTGCAAAAAGTGGCAGAAAGGCCATTTTCAAGGTGTTTTTGACCCTTTAGGCAACCCAGAACTTGATGAAATCCTTAGGACATTCTTGAGCATGCATAAAGTTTCATAAAAAATCCAAAAATGCAAAGTTTTCCTCCAGAGGATCTCCCAATCGTAAGCGCACGCAAGGTGGCGCTACGCGTCGGGCAGGAAAATTTGTTTTGTGACCAAAAATTCAAAATTGACAAAATTTTCTCCAAATTTGCTGAAATTTAGACTGAAGGTCCATCATCAATTATCATGCTCATCCAATGAAGCTTCGGCCAAGATTTTAAGCCTATCATTCCCTTAGCGACGTTTCAGTGCCCTCCTGGT
Source organism: Pinus albicaulis (assembly GCA_034641835.2). Taxonomy (NCBI): domain Eukaryota; kingdom Viridiplantae; phylum Streptophyta; class Pinopsida; order Pinales; family Pinaceae; genus Pinus; species Pinus albicaulis. Next base: position 119,477 of record JAXQQM020081030.1, read on the forward strand.
GCATGCAGTTCAGTGGTGAAATCACTGTCTCGGTCATATGAGGTATCCGTATCTGTCTCCATGATGGTGAATGTCTATGCCAAGTGTATGCTGATTTGTATGAGATGAAAATGAGAATTTGGCATCTTTGTCTTGATTGCCAAAATATGCCAAGTAGGAAAAGGACTGTGGTAAGTATGAATAGTGCGTATAGTGGACTGTAGTCAAGTGAGATTAAGGTGTGCTAACAGTCACTTGACTGTTGGGAATTGGGAATTTAGGGATTTTTCAAATGATATGGGAAGGGGAAAATGATAGGGAATGAAGGATTTGAGGGATAGGGATAATAGGATTTTTATACATAAGTGATATGAGTGGTTTTATACGGGAATGGGGAAGGGATATTAATGATATCATGACAGTGAGAGGGAAAGGAACCACAGGTAGGAAATGGGCTTAAAATCACTTGGCACAAAAATCACACCTTTAAAATTCAAATACAAACCCTAGGAGTAGTTTTTTGACAAATGAGAGGGTTTATAGCCTTGGCATTCAAATTCATATTCTCCCTTTCAAACCACACCTAACATCGATCAATGGCAGATTGCAAGATGATTTGACTCATTTAGAGTAGAGGGGCCAAGAAATTTGAAATTTTGTTGAAAGCAATGAGAAATTTGGGGTGTCGGCCCTATGCGCCGCGCACCTTATATGCGCTGCACCAGTGAGAATTTACACAGTGTAATGCGGCCCTATGGGCCGCGACTGGCCAGTGCGCCGCACACCTGAAATTCACCACAATTTCGCCCTTCAAACACTAACTCTGCTTCCTCCACAATTTCTTCGGCTTCTTTGATAACTTTGATGTGTAAATGGATTTTTTAAACACCAAAATGTCTTATATATTATGGACCTTGATTTTTGATGTGAAAAACCCACTTTTGTAGTGTTTGAAACCTTTGACACTTCAATTTGAAACTCTGTTTTGTTTCCTTTGGCTTTTTGGACTGATGATGAATTCTCTTTGTCTACTTTGCAGGGATGACTAGCATTGGATTTGGCAAAGGTGACCAGGGCTGCGCCTGAAGAATTTGACAACTGAAATTTTTTGAAAATATACATGGTATTTATTACAAAGGACAAAATTGATGATTTTTCTTCAAAACAGAGTTTTGAAGAAGAATCGTGATCAAGCATATTGACGATGAAATCCGTGCGATGAAAAATTATTTCAAACCTCCCTCATGTGCCTGTTGATGTTATTAGACACTTTGAAGACTAAACCCTAGACCTAATGACTAAAATGACTCTTTGCTAACCAAACGACCCAACAGGACTGTGAATGACTTTGACATTGATTTTGATGAATAGACACGGGCCAGTAGGTACATGACATGAGGGAGATTAGTGACACAACCCTTCCATCAGAAGACCGATGCTCCTAAGGTAATGTAAATGATTGAACTGAATGAGACACCTAAAAATGAAATGCAACGAAAGAGAATTTTGATCTCTGACGGAGGGATGAACAGACCAACTCTAACACTGCTTCCCTCTATTGAGAAGGAAATTAAGAAGTTGTTAAAGGCTAAAATAATTGTGCCATTGAGGTACTCTGAATGGGTGGTAAACTTGGTCCCTGTACGAAAAAATAATGGAGAAATAAGGATGTGTGTGGATTTCAGAAATTTAAACAGAGCATCCTTAAAATATAATCATCCACTGCCTAAGATGGATCACATCCTGCAAAAGGTGGTTGGAGCTTCTAGGATGTCAATGATGGATGGATTCTCAGGTTATAACTAGGTGGATGTACTTCTAGAAGATCAAAAGAAGACCGCTTTCACCACACCATGGGGTACATTTATGTATGCCAGGATGCCTTTTAAATTGATTAATGTAGGGACCACTTTTTAGAGGGCCATGGCCATTGCTTTTGTTGGGGAGAAAGATAAATTTCTGGTAGTCTACCTCGATGATATCACTGTATTTTCAAAGAATGACACTGAGCACATTGAGCACCTGAGTAGAACCTTTGAGAAATGTAGAAGGTATGGTCTCTCTCTTAACCCTCAGAAGTCTTTGTTTGCATTAGAAGAAGGTAAAATTTTGGGACACATTGTGACTAAATATGGGGTGAAGATAGATCCTAAGAGGGTAGAGGTTATAAATGGTATTTCTCTTCCAGAAATAAGAAGGAGGTACAAGCGTTCCTAGGGTGCATTAATTTCCTGAGAAGGTTTATCCCTAACTATGCTGAAATAGTTAGACATATAACTGACATGCTGAAGAAATATAATGAAGTTAAAAGGTCCCAGGAATCACGAGAGGCCTTTATCAGGATAAAAAATGCTTTTGAAGAAGCCGTGTACTAGTTGGACTAGATTATGCTAAGCCTTTCATGATATTTTCTTTTGCATCACCTCATACAATAGCAGGAGTTTTATTGCAAAAAAATGAGGAAGGGTATGAGCAGCCCATTGCCTTCTTCAGTCAGGTGCTCCGTGATGCAGAATTGAAATATAACATATTGGAAAAGCAAGCATATGCCTTGGTAAGATCCCTTAAAGAATTCCACATGTATATCTTGCAATCCCATATCACTGCATTTGTGCCTACAGCCGCTGTAAAAGATATTCTTTTCCAAGGGGATAGTGAAGGAAAAAGGGGGAAGTGGATTGCTAAAATACAGGAGTATGAATTAGACATCTGCCCTACTAAGCTGATCAAAGGACAAGGTTTTTCCAAAATCTTATCTGAATCAAAATATTAGGCTCTGGGTATAAATTTGTCCATAATAGCAAGTGAGGAATCTGAGGAGAAAGAAGAGCGACAGGGAATTGGAGTAGCCACTCCAGAAACACATATAAAGTACCTCACTAGTTAGTGGTACAAAGAGATAGTAGAATATCTACTCACACTCAGCTGCCCTCCAAGCTGTGATAAAGCTAAATACAGAACGTTGAGATTAAAATCACAAAAATACATAGTCGCCAATGGTCGTCTATACTGGCAAGATCCCTCAGGCATCCTACTCCTGTGTCTCATAGAGGATGAGGTAGAGATCATTATAGCCGAATTTCATGAAGGTATCTGTGGGGGTCATTACAGTTGGAGGGCCACTGCTCACAAAATCCTGAAGGCTGGTTTCTATTGGCCCAAGCTTTTTGGGGATGTTTTTGCCCGGGTAAGCGCCTGTGAGAAGTGTCAGAAATTTGCTGAGAGATAGAAATTGGCACCTCTTCCCATGATTCTCGTGCACGTGGATGAACCATTCCGACAATGGGGAATTGATTTTATAGGTGAAATACATCCTTCATCGAGTGGCCAGAATAAGTGGATTTTAACTACCACTGATTATTTCACAAAATGGGTGGAAGCCATACCTACAAGGAATTCCACGGATACTGTGATAATAAAGTTCATGGAGGAAAACATCATATCCAGGTTTGGCTGTCCTGCCAGAATAGTGACTGATAATGCCCAAGCTTTCAAGTCTGCAAAGTTTGTGAGCTTCTGTCAGCTATATGAAATCACACTAAGTCACTCTACAACTTATTATCCACAGAGAAATGGCTTGGCAGAGTCTTCCAATAAAACCCTGGTAAGGGAACTGAAGAAGGCTATTAATGAAAATCAGAAAAATTGGGATTCCCAGTTGAAATTTTCTCTGTGGGCCAATAGAATTACCAGTAAGAGAGCAACAGTAAAATCCCCATATGAGTTAGTATATGGGAGGGCAGTGGTATTCCCTATACAGTTAGCCCTACCAGTTTCCTGACTCATGCAAGAAAGTCAAGAAGAGCCTGATGATATGACCAGGAGAATGAATCAGCTAGTGGAATTGGAGGAAACACGAAGCCAGGTAAATCAAAGGCTGACAGAGTATCAGGAAAATATTAAATACCTTTTTGATCAGCATGCTAAGGACAGGGATCTGCAGATTGGTGATTTAGTACTCAGGTGGGATATCCGGAGAGCTGAAAAAGGAAAACATGGTAAATTCAATCCACTTTGGTTCAGTCCTTTCAAAATCGTGGAACAAGGAGGTAACAACACTTTCAAGTTGGAAAATTTACAAGGTGACTTGCTTGATGCCCCTGTAAATGGTCAGTTTCTTAAACCCTACTTCCAGTTCTAATTCAGGCAAAGATAGCCTGATGTATTATACTGTATATTAGTTTTTTTTCACTCTTGTTTGAAATAATGTGGGTGTCGTGATGAATTATGGAAAATAAAGGTAGAAGTGTTGAATATGCAGAGTTCGCACATAATATTATCAGGTGGTCTGCGAAGTTCTCGACATGCTCAGGGATGAATGTGTCGTCCCCAGGTGGAGCCAATGTTGATCATTTCAGCATCCTACAAAATTTTTTCAAGCAATCCCACTTAAATTCTTCAACCCCCATCTTTTTGACCTAAAAATTCCTTTTTCTGCCTATTGTTACTTTTGCCTAGCCTCAAAATTGCATTAAAAATGGCCAAAAACCCACATTGGAAAATATATAAGGTTTGGCACCTTTCAACCCTAGCCCCTCAGTCTTTTTCTCTAGGTAACCTGAGTGCCAGACCAAGCGCTAATACTAGAAGTGCTTATAACACACACACACACACACACACATATATATATATATACATATATATATATATATATATATATATATATATATATATATATATATATATATATATATATATCGGGCACATTTATAACCTTCGATCTGCACAGATCTGATGGTATTCGTAAGTCTTCATCGCGCCCGTGGCCCAATCCGTTCATTTCCTAAATCGCATGTCTGCCATGCGATAAAAACATAAATAAACGGTCAGAAACCCATCCACCCTTGTGGTCCCCGCGCCCAAAAAAAATGTTCAAAATCAGTGGTTTATATCTCACCGCCTTTCCGAGGCGGGCGGTATTTCTCATTTCAGAGTGATTCCACACATCGTTTGTCATGTGTCCCCACGTATAGCTCAAAAACCACCGTCCATCGTGCGTTATCATTTTTCTGTAGAAACAGCGCAATATTCACGAGAGCCATCCGATCTGGGGCGATCCATCCGACGGTAGTCGCTCCACGAAGCTGCACGGGTGTTAAACCGAGTCAACAGTGCCCCTGGCCCACCATTTCATCGCCCAATGGTACGATTTCCACAGTCGATCTCATCTTGATATCTGATGGTCCAGATCACTTACCTCTCTACCAGTTGACTCCGTACCTCCACATCACCCGTTCCACGTGTGTTCACCCCACGTCCATCTCATATGCATATTCTAGTCCAAAGCCTATTTCTAAGGTTTTACGTGTAATATTTTGCATTTCCGCCAACCTGCAACCAGAGTATTTCTCCATCATTCCACTGTGTTTCTGCCATCACCATTCCACCATTTCACCATCCCCACGCATGTTTTTTCTTAACAAGCTTGCGGGTTTTGCAGGGTTTCAGCGACGGAAAACTGTTATGATTTACAATCTTGATTGCAGTAGCAGAGCACATCAAAGGACTATTTTTCAGAGGCTGTAATTGGGGTGAAAGGCTTGGGAAGGTAAATCAACAAGACTTCCATTAAAGTAGCAAGGTTAAAATCTGTCAAACCCTCCAAAGTCATTCAAAGCACAGATTGCGCAGATGGAGATATTAATGGAGCAGCAGAGAAATATCAGTGAATGATCGAGGAATTCAACGTTCAGCATTGAAGATCTTAAACCATAATTCAGAGTTAGAAGGCAGAGGGTACCATTCGCAGAAAAAATACCTTAAGGCTTTCTTTTCAGCACCATTCTCTTTCAGAAAAGGATGGAATGTCTATGAGATTTTACTTCTTTGCCATGTCCCTGAAGAGATTTCTACCTAGTGCATTTATTTCAGTAAGCAGGCAACAAAGTACATACAACACTACAAATTCATTCAGCATATGGGCGTGCACGTTTCCGCCATCTTGTCTTAATGAGGTAAATTAAATGTTCATCACCTACTCCCTTTTCTAGCTTTCTTTTCTCCTATAAAGCTCCCGAAGAACAGATGATTTAGGGTTCCAGATTTTATCAGAAAATTATGCAGTGAACAGATTTTTGTATACATTTTGTCGAAATCTTGTATGAAGGCTCAGAGCCCGTAGGGTCTTAGTGAGGAGGAGTTCCATCTATTAAGAGGATTCTGGTCTTTGTTATTTCATAGTGTGTAACTTTCTCTCTTATGTGTTATTTTAATAGATCATTTCATTTCATCCATCTTTCCTGTATCATGTTTTGGAATGCGAGTGGCTCACTGATTTTTAGTATGGATTTATCCTAGTCGATGCCCATGCTTGAATTAGTCAAGTGCTTTAAATATGGCTCATGCATGATATTCTATTCCACTATTCATCTAAACCGTATTTCTGCTATATTAGTTACTTTGGGAGGGTGTTTTTAAAACGCTATTGTCATGTATGGATTCTTAGATTGGTAAGCCCATTACATGGTGGTATTGTGTATCTAGATATCAGCTCAAGGAAAACTAGTATTCTCTCAATATTTCATTCACTACATACACCTTCTGATAATTTATTTCTGTGAGGTATTTCTGAATTGGCCCTCTTTACAGTAAGTTGTCTCTGAATTGTCTGTTGCTTTTATATTGGAGTTTTGCACATTGCCTTTGTAGTATTCCTTTCTCTGTGTCAGTTTCTGAAGGTCTTGGTACCATTCAGATTAATATTCCTTGTTATGTCATATGCTCCTTGCTAATATAAGATGTCCTATGCACTGGTCTATCACAACTCTAGGCTGTCTCTAGGAACGACAACACCTTGTATCACCATCTAAAGCTTTCTTTACCTTTTCAAACCCATAGCCCAATTCATCTGAAATAATTTTACCTATATTAGTCTTGGATCAGCTCATCCCTCACAAACCTAAAAACAAAACCAAAAACCTACTTCATAACTAGCCTAAAATCAGAAACATAAGAAGCAAACACACATATATCCCTTATACAAATAGAGAGAGCTCTCTCTGAGTCCAGGAAGGCTAGGTCCTTAGGCTCCAAAGATTGGTTTGATGTTACCCTGTCACTTGGCTTGCCAATTAGCCAAATCACGGGACCCTAAAAAATCCATGGTATAGTCGCAGCTATCCATCAAGAAAAGGATCATGTGAATGGATCCTCAACCTGGACGCAACCATCCGAATGAAGGGATCATATGAAATAGATCCATGGTATGGGTGCAACCATCCATATAGAGATGATCAAAACAAGATAACCCATGTTATGATCACAACCATCCATCTAAAGAATCATGTATGTAATCATGAATGACTCATCACTCCTCGCAACCCGGACTTTTTTGATCGAAGCCCAAGGTCTTATGCTCCGACACTACCCGATCAAAGTACAAATTTCAACATGTGAATAGACGTGTTGAAGTCGAACATACTAGAAAATCACTTGATTACCAGTCAATGATGTGAACCATTAACAAGTGTGAGAGAAACCACCCATAATGTCAATGGATCTCAAGGTACTACTAGTACAATCCATGGAATGTGAATAGTGAGTTGAAGTCGAACACCCGTGAAATCACCCGATCAAAGGCCAATGATGTGAACCTGTCGTTGAATGCAAAGAACTTGCCATTAGGGCATGCAAGCTCTAAGGTACCAGAAAGGAGTCTCTAGATCAACTTCCCGGATAATGAGTTGAAGTCAACAGGAAGTGATCTGTCGAAGGAGGGTCATAATGAATCCCACATCATTGACACGAAATAGAGAAGGTAATATGAGTGTGAATCAAGACTGAAACAGAGGATCAGGGAATATACAAACTGCAGAAGGATTTGCTCTTGAACACATCGGCGACATGACTCTGGAATTTGGCAGCATTTGACTCAAATAGGTGTTATGTCTCTGTAATAAGCAAGATTGGAAAAAGTCCGATCACAAAGTTAACATCATTTCAACTAACTTTGGGATTCTAGGATCTAGCCCTCCTAAATCTGGAGAGGGATCTCTCCAATATGTACAAAGATGGATTTGTCTTTGAAAGCTTAAGGTAATGATATTAGGCTAGTTATGAAGTCCAAGGGTTTTGTTTTATTTTTGGATGGTTGGGCATGATTTGTTGTTTGAGGCGGAAAGATCTATATGCAAAGAGTTTCAAAGGTGAGAAGTTGCAAGAAAATAGGACAGCTTAGGGTAACAGATAGATATAACGCTGGTTTTTAGTTCATTGGGCTATGGAGTCATATCTGGGCTTTAATTGAACAACAACATCAAGGGTGATCCAAGGGGAAAGTCATCTATATCACAAGATTATTGAGATTAAAGTGATGGAATGGAAACAATAAAGTGTTGGGAGGGTGGAAACTGATAATAATTTCTCAAAGGATTTATAGTCAGTCCAAAAAAGGAAAAGCCTCTTAAGTAACTGTTTAAAACCAACCAAGAACAGGGCTAACCATAAACTTCTTGGGCAAGTCTGTATTAAAGCAGCTTAATTGACAAACAATCTAGTAATCCACATAATTACTTTCAGAAAGTATGAAAACACATAAGAGAAACACAATGTAACCTAAGATCAGATAAGGTACTTTTAAACCTATTCTGATTTCAGTCAACACCAAGGAAAACTTTCAGAATCTGCCTTTGGAGAAAAGAATCTAGGAATCAGGGCAAACCATATCTTCTCTAGTATAAATTTAATAACAAATAATGGAAATCACATTCAAGAGAAATGTTTATGTAAATATAAGGACGAGGGAACGCCAACATTCCTAACTGTTTAAACTGTATTAAATCATTCTTAAATAAACAAATTTGAAGAAAACATTAAGATAAAGATTTCTCAGCCAGAGAAGGTTACTGATATACAGTAGATCCTAACCCTGTTTAAACTGTTCTTTACAGCATAATATGAACAATATGGCATACATAGAAGGAAACGATTTAACAAAGAAAGAAGCACTTCACCAGTGATATAGACCAGGATCCCAAGAAACAACTTTTATATTGATGTCAAACCAGTTACAATATTTAGGTTCAATGTTTCAGTTCAGCAATCATCTTCACTATTAAACCTAACTATTCTAGCACAAACAGAGCTTCAAGGGCCAGCGAACACTATGTACAAATATAAGTCTCCAGCTCAAGTGTATTTCAAAGTTCTGCAACCAATCAACCCCTCAATCATCTTCTACTGAAGTATTTATAGAAGAATGAGGAGGTGAGATCTGATAAAAGATCTCAAAATCAATTAATACAGGCATTAATGTCTTCTTGGCCTTTGAGGGGCTCAACGAAGAAACTTTACAGGTGTTCCGCTGTATTAACTGATTTACACTTATGATTTTAGCTCGGTGGGAGCATTGTTGACCTTTTGAGGATATTTGTACAATTAGGGTTACTCTGCAGACATCTGTCAATAAATTCCATGGCAAAAGTAACTTCTTTGGTTGTTTCGAGGCAAAATATCTGATCCTGATCCATAAATTCGGCTCCTGATTGAGTTTTTTGAGGCAATAGGTGGCACTGTGGTGGTTGAGGAATCAATTTGCCTCAGATATGGCGGTGGAGGAATCCTGTCTGATAAACACTTTTTAGGTTTTCCTTTCAAACTGTGTTTTAGGCTGGGGATTAGGCTTTTGATAACTGTCTTAGCCGTAATCCCCGCCGATCTGTCCACTAAATCTCTGCTCTGATTTATTTCTGCTCTCTGCAATCTGATACTCGTTCATTGCGATTTCTTCATATTTTCCAAGTTTTACAGGGGCGCATGGTAACAAAGGCCCATGAAACCTTGTTGACAACATAGTTCTACACCTTGCAGTCAATCTCCTTTGACAAATTGAAAGAATGAGAATCGTCACCCTCGTCCTTCGAGTCTTATTCAAACATGGTGGAAAAAACCTTAAACCTGCAAAATACAAACGAAATTATAAAATCCTGCGTTTATATGGAAATCTACATCGGAAGGTGTGCAGGGGAGTGGGGCGATCGGAGCCGTTGATCGCACGGTGATCAACGGTCAGGGCGAGTGGAAAACTCAGCGGCAGAGATGTGTTGACTTTGCAACGGAATTAGGAAATTGAATGTGGACCGTCAATCTGCAAAGCTCGACGGCGGAGATGGATTCTCGATTGCGCCGGGGGTTGGGTAAATCGCATGCAACTTGGTTAAAGGGCGGGCGATTTTAATGAACGGCAGGCACTGGATGCGGGGGCTTCGATCGGACAGCTAAGATAGATTCCGCTGAGAGACCTGGTCCGGAGGATAACGTGCGGGGGAAGGGGTTAAGCAGCAGTTTTTTGAATAGTACAGAGGACGCGTGGCAGCCAGCGTATGGAATCACTGAGCAACCGGGGAAAACCATCCTTCGCATGAGGGCGGTGTGGAAAAACCAAGCAGTTTTGAGAGGTGACGTATGGTTGGGGGGGTCCACACGATAATTCACGTGCCGTGCCATCTGATCTATGGAGCAGATCAACGGTCAAGATTATTCCATCGATTTATATGGGCGAAGACTTTGGAAATTGATTTAAACCCGATTTTCATGAATTACAAAGGTTGTTGGTGCTTCGGGCGGAGAAAAATGGATAAGCGCCTGAGGGTTATAGCATTTGGTTCAGGCACTCGGGCGCATGGAGGAAGAAGGGGTAGAGGGCTTAGCCTGAGGGGCTTAAGTCCAGCGCATAGAAAAAATGAGTTTTCTGTGGTTGTTTAAAGGGAAATGAAGGTTTCGGTAAGGCTAAGAAAGAGTCTTAGACCTTAGGAAATAAATTTTGATGAGGGAAAATAGAAGAAATGTGGGAATGAAGGATTTCCATGGGAAATGGAGAAAAGGAACTGAGTTAGTTATGAGGAGAAGAAAAAGGGAGAAGGGATCCTTTGCAGCAGTATTTAACTTGGAAATCAGCAGGGTTTCTGAGGTTTTTGGACATAAACAGCAGTATGGGATATGGACAGAGGGAAAAGGCTGGAGGCCTTATAGAGACTTCAAGAGCCAACAAATTTTAGTGATAAAATTTTTTCCTTGGAGGCTCCCAAAGCTTTTAGCCACCTTTTGGTATAAAAAAATATTATAGGTGGCTAACAGTGGCTCCACATGGGGATGGCGCCTTCCTGAAGGCATCAAGAATTCAGACTTGAATCTTCTGGGATGCTGACTTGTGCCTGATCCTTTGGATTGCTCTTCTTTTCGTTGGATGATCCAGATTTTCTCTGGAAAGTGATATTAGTCATGAAAAAGAATGAACCTCATCAATACAATTCTCTACCTACCCAATCATATTGATCTAACATTTTTTCTTCATCCAAGTGCACTTGGATTGGCAAACTCTTGTACAACATTTTATTCTTCTGAAAGCATAAAAACTAATTTAATTCTACTCCTTACTTCTCCCTGAACTCAGATTAAACGGTTGAGCTCAGATTCTTCTCTACCTAATCTACTGCCTGTTGGGATTAAACTGTCCAACAGACTTTCATTCTCTAAATTCTACAACAAAAATTCAAAAACAGTCAAGTCAAGATTAAGCTGTTTGACTTGCTGTGATCTATGGCATAAAAACAAGTTGCATATAGATTATTATTTGCAGAAATTTTAAACAAAACGGAAGGCTTAAGATTTGAAGAATTTTGAAGTACTGCCTTCTCTCTTTACAGCTCTGTCTCTGACTGTGTTTGAGTTGTTGCTTCTTTTCTCTGGTTCAGATTTTGAGTTTTTTTTAACCTTCAATTTCTATCCTAATCTATCTAATGATAAGCCAAGATTAAATAGTTTGGCAAATCAAATTCACTATCCTATCAACAGAAAAAATTTAAAGCTAATTAATCAAGATTAAACAGTTTGACTAACTAGGAGTGTGTTTTCAAGGAGTGGCATTTGAGCTTGCACACTTTCAGATTTGTTTCTCTTTTTGACATGGGGCATTGCCTTTCTTGTTTTTGTTTTGCTCTCTTTTCATTTTTTCTTTGTTTTTGTATTTTTGATTTTTCATAACTTTAAATGCAATGGTGGATGGAATATTCATAATGGAAAAAGATAAAAGGATTTAAAACAAAAGGATCAAGAGAAGTAATGCTTAAGCATCCTGCCATTTACAAGACCCCCAAACAAATCTATTCCATCCAGCTCCTGTAAGAAAAAAGCATTATGACCAGCGACTGAATGAATAGAGTAAGGGCCAAGCCAAAGGCTGTCAAATTTTCCATGCTTTCCCTTTTCTTCTTTTCTTGAGTCTGATTTCAAAACTTTGTCCCCAATCTTGAAATTGCTAGCCTTTCTTCTTTTATCAAATATCTTCTTGATACTGTCTTGTTTCTGCAATGCTTTGTGATACACTTCTTCCCTAATTTGCTGAAGATGAATGGTCTGATTTATTCTTCTGGTCATGTCATTTTCTTCAGTCTGCAGCTCTTGGATCAACTTCATAACTGGTACCCCAAGTCTGTTAGGAAAAATTGCATCTGTACCATACACAAGCTGGAAAGGCGACATACCAATAGATTTTTTCAAAGTTAATCTGTGTTACACAGTAATTTGTCACCGTCCCTACCGTTCCCCATCCCGCACAATGGAGGACCCATTATGTGACCTGTGAACATTGTCATGCCTTGAAAACATCATCAATGCATCCCTCTAAACATGAGCTTGATTTTCCCTTGAGACATCTCCTTGCAAAAATCATGAAAAACATCCCTTTTTGCATTGGCGCGGGCAGGCAGTTCAGTACTCGCGCCAATGAGGAAAATCCTGCAAAGAGGTCGCGCCACTTGGCGCTCTGTCATAGAGCAGTAGTCGCGCCACCCATTTTAGGGATTGTTTTTTAAATATGGATGGCGGAAGTTGAGTTCAAACAAACTCACAAACCATTGCCTATCTTGAGTTGGGAGGTTTGGCTGCGGGAGTTCTATGGAAGGGAAGTGGTTTTTCCACCTTCCATGGAACCTTCCTTGTTGATAGGGCCAATCCCATGATAATAGGGATCCCAACTCCCTCCTTCCCCATCTATAAAAGCCTGCTCAAATCCATGGCAAGCTAGTCTTGAAGTGTTGAAGCTTTGCATCTCCATATTCCCAAGTGCCTTTGTGCTGTAAAGAATCCTCTCTTTCCCTTAAGGCCCATTCAAGTAAGGAGACCATTGTCACGAGACTCTGGAGAGGTTTTCCCTTTCCTTGGTGAGCTTTGCGAGACGTGGACGACCGGAGACCCGTTCGAAGGAGGCTGCGACGTCAGAACTTGGTTGTAACTTCTATTCATTTATCATTTAATAGATGACTACGATTATGGTTCCACTCCGTTTTCCATCATGTTAATGCGAGTAATATATTTTCTGACCGATGTTTAGTTACGTACGCTGGTTCCTATGCTTGTATCTGTTCGTTTCTTCCATGTGCAGGTGTTCATCCGCGGAGATCGTGGAAGGATTGTGATCTGCCAGGACTGAAGGACGGGGACGCTTCTTCTTCAGATCATAGCGTTGGAATCCAGGTAGGCTTCTATTCCTAGTCTTTCATTCGTAACTGGGAGCTTGCGTCATAGCATTGTTTGTTTGTTGCTAGACCCCTGCTGGGCTAGTAGGGATCGCCTCTGTCCGCAGAGGGGATTTACCTCCTCAACAATGTATCAGCCCAAAGTGCATGGATCAGCTTTGTGTGCCAAGACTTTTTATTGTCCTCTAACAGTTTCTTGATTATGTTCACTAGGCTCTTGTTTGAAGATTCAGCAAGTCCATTACCCTGAGGGTAATAGGCTATGGAATGCCCCAATGTTATCTGATATCTATGACAGAAGTCAACCATTTTCTTTGATCCAAATGTTGCTGCATTATCTGTGATGATCTTGGTAGGACAACTAAATCTGGAGAGAATGTTAGTCTCCATGAATTTTATGATAGCTGAATCATTGGCCTGCCTACAAGGGATGGCTTCTATCCACTTAGTGAAATATTCTGTGGATGTATGAATCCACCTATGTTGGGCAGAAGATGGTGGATGGATTTCTCCTATGATTCAAGTCCCCACTGTTGAAAAGGAGCTTCAACAGTGATTGGATGTAGAGGAAGGGGTAGCAGTTTTCTTTTGCCCTCGAATAGTTGGCATTTATGGCAAGTAGTGGTCATCTTGTGTACATCAGGAAAAAGAGTAGGCCAATAGAAACCAGCCCTCAAAATTTTTTTGGCTGTTGCCTTCCAGTATAAATGACATCCACACTCTCCTTCATGGAATTCCCGCTTAACCTTTTCTGCATCAAAATCAGGCAAACATTTAAGCAATATACCACTTGCATTTTTCTAATAAATACATTTATCAATAATGCAATAGTTTACAGCTTTTAACTTTAGGAATCTTACCTTTGTTTTTGTCAAACCGGGAGGTGCATTTAAATTAAGCAAAACATAGACAATATCAGCATACCAAGGAGAATTCATAAAATGGTCTTCAACAATGGGAGTCAAGAATTCTTCTTGGCTATCCAAAGCACTAATCATATTAATATCAAGAACTTCACAATTTGATTCTGCCATTAATCTAGCTAGACCTTGGTCTTTGATGAGTTTAGTGGGTTTTATCTCTAAATAATATTCAAGGATAACAGCAATCCATTTACTTCTCTTACCATCTAGGTCCTGTGTTAGAATGTCTTTAACAACTGAATTTGGGACAAAGGCAATAATGTGTGAGTGAAGGATGTATACTCTGAAGTCTTTTAAAGCCTTTACCAAAGCAAAAGCTTACTTCTCCATAATGTTATACTTCAAAGGGGCATCCCTCAATGATTTGCTAAAGAATGCAATAGGCTGCTCTTGTCCTTGTGGATTTTTCTATAAAAGGACAGCAACTATGGTATGTTCTGATGCAAATGAGAAGATATAAAAATATTTTGAAAAATTAGGACTTATGAGAACCAGTGTTTTGGTTAATTCTTGTTTCACCAGCTCAAAGGATGTCTTTGCTTCCAAGGTCCATTTTATCCCTTGCTCCTTCTTCAACATGTTTGTGATATTCCTAAGGAGCTCAGCTAAGTTGGGGATGAACCTTCTCAAAAAGTTGATCTTCCCAATGAAAGATTGCAACTCTTTGATGTTTCTAGGATGAGAGATTTGCAATATGGCCTCAATCCTTTTGGGGTCAATCTTAATACCCTCCTTAGAAATAATGTGCCCAAGAAGTTTACCTTCTTGGAGACCAAATAAAGTCTTCTTAGGGTTTAAAGATATCCCAAAATTTCTGCACTTCTCGAAAAATTTCCTCAAATGTTCTAAGTGTTCTTCATCTGTTATTGAAAACACAGTGACATCATCAAGATAGATAATGATGAAGAAGCCCAATTCTTCCGAGAATGCTATGTCCATGGCTCTTTGAAAGGTTGCTCCAGCATTCATTAGACCGAAGGGAATTTTCACATACATGAAGGTGCCCCATGGTGTAGTAAAGGTTGTATTTAATTGATCAGCGGGGTAAACCAAGATCTGATTATACCCTGAGTAGCCATCAAGCAAAGAAATTCTTCTAGACCCTACCACCCTTTGTAAAATATGATCCATTTTCAGTAAAGGATAGTTGTCTTTTAATGAAGCTTTGTTTAAATCTCTAAAATCTATACAAAGCCTGATTTCTCCAGTCTTCTTCCTAACAGACACCAGATTAGACACCCACTCAGAATATCTAATAGGGACAATAATACCGGCATCATACATTCTAATGATCTCCTTATTAACCAAAGGCAGCTGTACCGGGTTTATTCTGCGCAGTTTATGTTTGAATGGTTTTTGGTTCTCTTTAAGAGGGATTTTGTGTTGTATTATTTCAGTGTCATACGACTTAAGATCTTTGTAACTCCATGCAAAAACATCAGAAAATTCTTTGAACAACTCTATGTATTTGAGTTTAATGGGAGTTGGCAAAGTTTTGGACAATTTGATCATTCTCAGTTTCTCTTCACTGCCAATATTGCACTCCTCTACCTCAGTCTCTACAGATTCCAGTTTTGGTTTATTTGCCACATCGTTAAAATCGAACAACTCTTCCAAAGGTGCAAGACCACCTAGAAAACCTTCATCTTTAGAATGCATAGTTTCTATTTCTTATGTTCCTGATCCTGCACTCGATTCTGTTTTATTTCTGAGTTTGCTAGTTTGAAGGTTAATATTGGTAGGCTCAGGAGACGGTTCTTCTTTACCAAGAAAGTTTTCTTCGCTGCAATCTGTATCATAATCTGAGTCCGAACTATGCAATTCGAATTCATTTCTGAATTGCATGAAGTCTTCTATTTTTTTGTCATTGTCAAACACTTGCCAATCTTTTTTGTTATGAGGCACTGATGGTCTAAATTTTATCAGAGTTGTGTTGTCTCCAGTTTCATATGGCGTTAGACATGTCCTAGCCACAAAAGCTAAATTGTGGGCTGCAATGTTTCTTTTCCTTGGGACGAAACTCAGGTTGGCCTCCTCAAATATTTTCAAAAGGTCCATGACATCATTCCGATAGGCTCTAAGTCTGGGATGATTTGCATTATACTCCCCATTGACTTGCCTAATGATTAACTCAGAATCCCCATACACGTTAATTCTTCTGGCTCCTAACTTCTTCAAGAGATGTAAGCCTAAGAGAAGGGAATCATATTCTGCTATGTTATTTGAACACTGAAAGTTTAATTTGCATGAAATGCATCCAGTGTGGTTGTTTTCAGTGTTAGTAATCCAGACACCTGCACCAGCATTATTTCTAGTGCATGACCCATCAAAATACATATTCCAAAGAGGATTGTTCTTAGTTTGATCTGTTTGGTGAATGTCCTTTTCAACTTTTGTGTTTTTGGATGCTTCTTGGTTATCAGCGGTCAATTGCGTTTGCTTTGATTCCTCAAGTGTTTTGTTGCATAGAGGAATTTCCTTTTGACTGTCCATGTTCAAAATGAATGGTTTCATGATTTGCAACTCAAGACTTCCATTTGGTTTGCTAGCACTTTCAGATACAACAAACTACTCAGACACTTCTATGTTGTTTTTCTCTTCCCCTCTAACGGCCTTCAATTCCATTAAAGTGACTGGTTCGTTAAATGTTTCATTATTAAACATGATAAAAGAGTCAAGGTCTGTATTTATAGAATACAAGGGAGAGTTTTGAGGTCTGTCTTGACTTGTGACTGTGTATTGCATATGGGACTCCCTGTAAAGTCTTCTAGTCTAATTGAAAACAGGGATAGTCGCATAGGTCATGTCCATCTGCATGGTACCTTGTACCTTAGCCCCCCAAGATCTTGATAAGAGCATTCCATATTTTGGGGGGACATCAGCCACAACGATATCCATAACTAAACACTTGGCTGGAATCTGAGCTAGGTTAACAGAGAGGTCTTTGATCAAGTCAAGACATTTTACTCTGCTTGAATCAAAGGAGTATAGGTCTTTGTAGGGTCTGGTAATTTCAAGACCCAGGCTCTCCATTACTGCTTTCGGCATTAAATTATGAGAAGCCCCGGAATCATGCATAGCATTGTGAAAAATATTGTCATTGATGTTTAAACTTACATAAAAGGGAGGGACAGGTCCCTCTTGATATTTACCTTCGATCTTTGGACCAAAAATGAGCTCTGGTTGGTCATCATTAAGATTGAGAGTGTCCCCATTCTCTTGTACATTTAAGGCTTTCAAAATTTGATTCCTATATACATGTTGGGCAGCTAATTCGGTCAAGGGAATAGAAATTTTAATCTTTGAGATTTCCTGTTCCAGGCTGAAAGGAATTTGATTCTTTAAGGTGCTAGTTTCAGCCCTATTAGCTGTCATTTTATCAGCAACATTAGTTTGTTGCTTTGCTTTATTTACATTTGATACAGTTGTTTTAACATGAGTACTATCCGAGGTGTTAGTACTGCTAATTTCTGCATTCTGTTTTTCAAGATTTTGGGTGCTTTTCTCTTTACCTTTATCAGAATTTACAACCACTGTTTGATCCTTTTGTTTGACAGTTTTAGGCTTGGTTGTAGTGCTTTTTTGTGAAGATTTGTCAGAGGTTTTGGTGCTGGGAGTTTGTTGACTGGTTTTACTCCTAAGGTCATATTCTCTTTGAGTCTCTATGATGAAATTTTCCATGTCTTGATAACTGTTTGCGTCATCATGCCTTTTGTCATCATAAAGTGTGTATAGACCTTGTTTCTTATCATAATGAATCTCAAAGTCATCAATATCTACTCCCAACATGTTGATGTCTTCTTCCTCTATTACCTCATATATTTCCTCAACCTCACTTACAAAGTTTTGATGGAAGGGAGGAGCGATCTGTTGATCATCTTCCCTAGGTCTGTTTGGAGGTTGGTTCCTTCTTATGTTCTGATTATGGTTCTGGTTTCTATTTTGAGAAGCAGTTTGGTTTTAAATTTCTTGCACTCTCTCATGAATGCTCATTTTCTTCATAATTTATTCCATCATTCTTTCCATATTTGAGTTTGAAGCGGAAGGTATGGATTCCTCCCCAAAGGATACTCTCTTCTCTTTCTTCATCCTTGCTCTTTTCTCCATTAAGTTTACTTCCACAGAGAGAGCACCTCTTTGCATATCTTCAAGGGTTGTGAAATCTCTTTCTATTAACGAATTGGTCATATCAGCATCAAACCCTTCAGGAAACTTGTTTGAAGCTGAGCCCTGTGGAGGTTTTAGTTCTGGGGAGAGGGCATTATACACACTGTTGAATCTGGTACAATAAGCCTGTACACTTTCCCCTGGGTTCCAATGGATATTTTTGTATTCAGAAAAAACTTGGAGAGGGTTCTTCTTTACCTCCCATTTGTTTAAGAATGTTTGATGGAAACCTTGGAGATCATTAATACTATGGGGGGCTAAGCCTTTAAACCATTTTCTTGCTTCTCCCCCCAGACTTTGAGCAAAGAGTCTAAGTTTGACCGAATCATCATCAATTTCATTTCTGTCAAAGTAGTCATTCATCTTATCTACATGTTGTGATGCAGTTATAGTATTGCTGGCATCATACAATGGGATTTTGGACTGATAGTCCTGTGGAAGATTGACTAATGGTACAGGAAGGACTAAGGGAGCATACCATGCTGCCATGATAGGTGGTGGGGGTGGATTTACAAGAGGTGGAGTGGGCTGAAGTGGGGTGGTTTGAACAGTGGATGAAGGATGAATAGAAGCGGATGGAATAGGAGTAGATTGCTGAGTTGATCTTGGATGAGAGACACCTAAGTTAAGAAGAAAATTTAAATCAGGAGGCGTTGTTTCTCTGCTACCAAGACGTCCACTTGTTTCAGGAGATGATAGTGAAGACTCAGAATCTAGTTGCTCTAACTCACTAAATGACCTAGTCCTAAATGGATTAAATAAGTCAGCTTGGGAGTGTTGTAGAGCTGAAAGTTTTTCAGGAACTGATTTAGCTCTTGGGGGTGATCTGAAAATAGTTGATAATTTAATCTTAGGAGACTTCCAAAGGATATGTTCTGGGTCATCAACTATCTCAGGTGGGTTGGGGTCAGGATGGGCTCTAGTGTGGATCTTTCTAGAAGCCACTATGCTATGTTTTTAGACCCAAATAAACCAGAAAAGTTCAACCAGATATGACAATATTTGAGAGGTTAACTAATCTGCTTTCACAATTTTAATCCTACAATCCTCTAACTGGATTTGAATGATATTATAATGATGAGGGTTCTTCCCAGTGGAGTCTTAAGGTCTGTTCAGGATTGTGGAGTCGCTAGGTCCAAAGTTTAGAATGTTTCCTAAGAGATGCACTGTCCACCACAGTGCTTGCGAAACACCCCTTTTCAAGGATACCCCACAACACAACAAACTCTAACCAGAGATTGACTGGGAGGGCATTCACCAGATATGTCACCTCTAAGAGAGGATGAGATCCGGAGGCTACCTGGCCCTCTCTAGACTCTGTCTAGGAGTATGGGGTAAAACACAATTGAAAGGTAAATGATATGTAGGAGTAAGTTTTTTAATACCAATCTAAAATGTTTTTGGTATTTTTTGAGTTATTTTTTATTTGTGGTTTCTAAGAATGAGCTAACTTTGTTTCAAAACTTAGCTACAGTTGGGAGACAAAGGCAGTCCACTCCTATGGCTAAGCTAGCTGATTTTTCAAGGTTAGATAAAAGCTTATAAGAATCCTAGGGTTCACCTAGTTTGTCACTGATTCAAACAAGTTTCATCATGATTACCATTTCTTGGTAGTTCTTGGAAAGGCTGCTTTTTACTCTCAAAGTTTGTGTGAAAATAAAAGGAAAAAAGGTGAAAACTCAACTCAGTCCCCAGCGGAGTCGCCAGAAATGTTATGTCTCTGTAATAAGCAAGATTGGCAAAAGTCCGATCACAGAGTTAACATCATTTCAACCAACTTTGGGATTCTAGGATCTAGCCCTCCTGAATCGGGAGAGGGATCTCTCCAATATGTACAAAGATGGATTTGTCTTTGAAAGCTTAAGGTAATGATATAAGGCTAGTTATGAAGTCCAAGGGTTTTGTTTTATTTTTGGATGGTTGGGCATGATTTGTTGTTTGAGGTGGAAAGATCTATATGCAAAGAGTTTCAAAGGTGAGAAGTTGCAGGAAAATAGGACAACTTAGGGTAATAGATAGATATAATGCTGGTTTTTAGTCCATTGGGCTATGGAGTCATATCTGGGCTTTAATTGAACAACAACATCAAGGGTGATCCAAAGGGCAAGTCATCTATATCACAGGATTATTGAGATTAAAGTGATGGAATGGAAAAAATAAAGTGTTGGGAGGGTGGAAACTGATAATAATTTCTCAAAGGATTTATAGTCAGTCCAAACAAGGAAAAGCCTCTTAAGTAACTGTTTAAAACCAACCAAGAACAGGGCTAACCATAAACTTCTTGGGCAAGTCTGTATTAAAGCAGCTTAATTGACAAACAATCTAGTAATCCACATAATTACTTTCAGAAAGTATGAAAACACATAAGAGAAACACAATGTAACCTAAGATCAGAAAAGGTACTTTTAAACCTAGTCTTCTTTCAGTCAACACCAAGGGAAACTTTCAGAATCTGCCTTTGGAGAAAATAATCTAGGAATCAGGGCAAACCATATCTTCTCTAGTCTAACTTTAATAGCAAATAATGGAAATCACATTGAAGAGAAATGTTTATGTAAATAGAAGGACGAGGGAACGCCAACATTCCTAATTGTTTAAACTGTATTAAATCATTCTTAAATAAAAAAATTTGAAGAAAACATTAAGATAAAGATTTCTCAGCCAGAGAAGGTTACTGATATACAGTAGATCCTAACCCTGTTTAAACTGTTCTTTACAGCAGAATATGAACAATATGGCATACATAGAAGGAAATGATTTAATAAAGAAAGAAGCACTTCACCAGTGATATAGACCAGGATCCCAAGAAACAACTTTTATATTGATGTCAAACCAGTTACAATCTTTAGGTTCAATGTTTCAGTTAAGCAATCATCTTCACTATTAAACCTAACTGTTCTAGCACAAACAGATCTTCAAGGGCTAACGAACACTATGTACAAATAGAAGTCTCCAGCTCAAGTGTATTTCAAATTTCTGCAACCAACCAACCCCTCACTCATCTTCTACTGAAGTATTTATAGAAGAATGAGGAGGTGAGATTTGATAAAAGATCTCAAAATCAATTAATACAGGCATTAATGTCTTCTTGGCCTTTGAGGGGCTCAATGAAGAAACTGTACAGGTGTTCCGCTGTATTAACTGATTTACACTTATGATTTTAGCTCGGTGGGAGCTTTGTTGACCTTTTGAGGATCTGTGTACAATTAGGGTTACTCTGCAGACATCTGTCAATAAATTCCATGGCAGAAGTAACTTCTTTGGCTGTTTCGAGGCAAAATATATGATCCTGCTCCATAAATTCGGCTCCTGATTCAGTGTTTTGAGGCAATAGGTGTCGCTGTGGTGGTTGAGGAATCAATTTGCCTCAGATATGGTGGTGGAGGCATCCTGTCTGATAAACAATTTTTAGGTTTTCCTTTCAAACTGTGTTTTAGGCTGGGGATTAGGCTTTTGATAACTGTCTTAGCCGTAATCCCCACCGATATGTCCACTAAATCTCTACTTTGATTTATTTCTTCTCTCTGCAATCTGATACTCGTTCATTACGATTTCTTCATATTTTCCAAGTTTTACAGGGGCGCATGGTAACAAAGGCCCATGAAACCTTGTTGACAACATAGTTCTACACCCTGCAGTCAATCTCCTTTGACAAATCGAAAGAACGAGAATCGTCACCCTCGTCCTTCGAGTCTTCTTCAAACATGGCGGAAAAAACCTTAAACCTGCAAAATACAAACGAAATTATAAAATCCTACGTTTATATGGAAATCTGCATCGGAAGGTGTGCGGGGGAGTGGGGCGATCGGAGTCGTTGATCGCACGGTGATCAACGGTCGGGGTGAGTGGAAAAGTCAGCGGCGGAGACGTGTTGACTGTGCAACGGAATCAGGAAATTGAATGTGGACCGTCAATCTGCAAAGATCGGCGGCGGAGATGGATTCTCGGTTGCGCCGGGGGATGGGTAAATCACATGCAACTTGGTTAAAGGGTGGGCTCCGATCGAATGGCTAAGATAGATTCCGCTGAGAGACCTGGTCTGGAAGATAATGCACGGGGGAAGGGGTTAAGCAACGGTTTTTCGAATAGTATAGAGGACGCGTGGCAGCCAGCGTATGGAATCGCTAGGCAACTGGGGAAAACCATCCTTCGCACGAGGGCGGTGCGGAAAAACCGAGAGGTTTTGAGAGGTGACGTATGTTTGGGGCGGTCCACACGATAAGTCACGTGTCGTGCCATCCGATCTGTGGAGCAGATCAACGGTCAAGATTATTCCATCGATTTATATGGGCGGAGACTTTGGAAATTTATTTAAACCCGATTTTCATGAATTACAAAGGTTTTTGGTGCTTCAGGCGAATAAAAATGGATAATCGCCCGAGAGTTATAGAATTTGGTTCAGGCGCTCGGGCGCATGGAGGAAGAAGGGGTAGAGGGCTTAGCTTGAGGGGCTTAAGTCCAGCACATAGAAAAAATGCGTTTTTTGTGGCTGTTTAAAGGGAAATGAAGGTTCCGGTAAGGCTAAGAAAGAGTCTTATACCTTAGGAAATAAATTTTGATGAGGGAAAATAGAATAAATGCGGGAATGAAGGATTTCCATGGGAAATGGAGAAAAAAGGAACTGAGTTAGTTGTGAGGAGAAGAAAAAGGGAGAAGGGGTCCTTTGCAACAATATTTAACTTGGAAATCAACAGGGTTTCTGAGGTTTTTGGACATAAACAACAGTATGGGATATGGACAGAGGGAAAAGGCTGGAGGCCTTATAGAGAATTCAAGAGCCAACAACTTTTAGTGATAAAATTTGTTCCTTGGAGGCTCCCAAAGCTTTTAGCCACCTTTTGGTATAAAAAAATATTATAGGTGGCTAACAATAGGATCAGAGGTCTTGTTGAAAAAATTGGTAATCGAATGAGAGGCAAATGGATTTCCCAAACCCATGGAGGCAAAGTGACAGAGTGAAGATATCCCAACTTGACATGAACTGCAGACAAGTTCCATGTTCAAGAGTGACATACTGCCGACACAATTGACGAATAACTTCGATTTTCCCCCACCATTTTTAGCTAGTACCTCTTTATTTTTACACAGGCTTGAAGAGGATACCATATGCTTTTCATATAAGTTTTTCCTTTGGAAAAATCCAACCTAGTACATTTTACGAGCCCTAGGAAGGAGGAACTTGAATAACGTCATAACGATGGAGTCTGATATCATCAGTTTTAACGAGTCTAACAAAGGAAGAACTCAACATATTTTCATGTTTAGAGAGTTTGAAAAGAAGGCACAAAAGAAAACTCCAAAAAGGTCCTTTTTGTAAAATTTTCCCTCAGATCCGAAAAGGTAGAAAACTATGTCTAAGAGAACCTCTTAATCGCAATCGGCTAAGGTATTCCTTTTTCGTAAATAATTCATCCCAACTCGAAAAAGGGGTAAACGTATACTGGGTAGATACCTCTTTGCAACCATTTAGTGAGTTCAAAACGACAACAGTCTCAGTAATATTTTTAATTTTTAAGAGTAAAAAAAGAGCTAAAATTTGACTCCTCTTGAAGGAACAAGTGGTATAAAGGGTAGCAATTGGTTCTAGTAATGGTGGAACTACTCAGAACAAGTAAAGGTTAAGAGGCTATCTAACAAGACCACTCATCGCAGCGGTTCCTCAGGAATGGGTAAAACAACCAAGTGAAGGCATATGATCGGCCAAGTAGATGGGGACGATGGATGAGAAAAACAAGGCTCATCTGACAAAACAGGATGATAAAATGGAAATCATGAGAGGTAAAATGGGAAAGGTTTCATTTTTACACAAGCTTGAAATCAGGAAACTTTGCTTGAAGTTGGTTTCATTTTTACACAAGCTTGAAACAAAGATAAACTATGCTTGAAACCGGTTTCATTTTTACAAAAGCTTGAAATGGAAACAAACTATTCTTGAAAAAGCTTGCATGCCCCCAGCATGGTGAATCAATTCGAGGTACATGCCCCCCAAGTTTCAATCCATATGAAAGTCAGATGGAGTGAAGGTTCAAGTTATGAGATTAAGAGAAAGACTCGACTGGGATTTTACGAGATTTCATCAAAGAATGAATTAAACAGGAAAGTGTTTCATTGTTTTAACGAGGTTGACACATTAAAATAACTATCCTCATAAGAGCTTGTTTAATTTTTTAAGGAGCTTGACACAAGAAAACGAAATCTGCTGCGACGACCTTGTTTCATTTTTTAAGGAGCTTGACACAAGAAAACGAACTCTGCTCTGACGAGCTTGTTTCATTTTTTTAAGGAGCTTGACACAAGAAAAAAAACTCTACTCTAATGACCTTTCATCATGATGAATAAGAAGTTATGGCTTCCAAGAGTTCCACACTGTATGGGAGAACAACATATCGGAAATTAGGACCCAATGCCCCCAGCACTCTATGCACAATGGCAGTATCACTGATTGCGGGCACGGGTTAGGTAGCCACATAACTAACCTGTGGCAAGGAGTATAAAATTGGTAGATAAAGACCTGGAAGGGACGATGGTGGACTAGATGTCATGCCAGGACCAAAGAATGAAAGCTGATCAATGGTCACAATCCAACCTTTGTGTGGAAAATACATCACACGAAAGAGGGAGGAGAGAAGTGCTCCCATGGCATAAGTATAATCATGTCCCAAGAGTAAATTAAAGTCCAAGGGTCCAGGAAAAACCATCACATCCATATGGACATTTTTCCATCCCAAAGTAACAGGCAACTTCGGAAGGATCCCTAACGGTTGACTGGTTCCTCTGTTAAAAGCCAACAAATTTTGGGTAACAAGCATAAGCAGTGGAGAACCAAAATCTTGCCAAGTAGTTGAAGACAGAATACTAACAGATGCACCTTCATCTATAATGGTGCTGGGTACGACCAGATCAAAGGTTTTTACTGTTATCTCAAAAGGCACATAAGACGGAAGGCGGTATCCTGCGAATCGACTCCAATCGAAGGAAGCGACCAAACTACTTGGAGGGGCTACCATCGAACCGAGATGGTATTTCCCTGGTGTTACGATATAATAAGGATTATCCTCCACCACCTCCATCATGGAGGTAGAAGGAGTATCCTCCGGGACCTCCATCATGGGAGGCGAAGGAGTAGCTTCCAGAGGTACAGGGACGAGAGAATATTTCTCCAAGTCCAAGGAATCTAAAGAAACAAGAAGAACATGAGGGATGTGAGATCCACTCTCAATATAAAAGACCTGGTGCACCGCAGATGGGGTCAGCTCAACCGATCCCATGACCAATGGTTGGTCAGGTATGGATTCATGATGGTGAATTTCTGGGGGAGCGGGATCAAGCAAGGATGACTCTTGACTGATCGTTGAATCAACTGGTGAAGGACTCAAAGAAAGTTATTTGTAACCAGCCGAAAGGCATGGTGCAGAAATAGTTGAGTTGTCCAAAACTATCTTGGCTTCATACATATACAGACAAAGGTGAATGTCATGATGCCCTTCACACAACTTACAAGGATTGGTGAGCTTACCCTGAATCTTAGGGAGCTTTACTAGCTCTAGCTGAAGACGTGCCCCAAACCTGACTCTCGGCAGCCAAAGGCAATGGTGGAAGACCGTTGGACCATACTTCGAGCACCTTGGGAATGCCAGGGCAATCTCGAAGAAGATGGTTTCCCTAGCACAACATGCAAGGGAACTTAACTTTCCATGGAGGGTTGGAAGGTTCATCGAGAGCAGGTATTTTAGAAGCAACAGCTGTAGAATTAGCCTCTTGCTTATCTGACTTCTTCTTCATATCCACCTAGGTACTAGAATCCAAAATTTCACCAGGAAAAGTAGAAGATGAGGACGAAGAAACAGGAAAAGAAGGGGAGAGGTCCACCTTCGAATCAACATGGCGTTGCTCAGGAAGAGGAGTGGATGGTACGGTAGCCGGAACACTTGAGACTAGAGAGGTTGAAAACAACCAAACATGAAACCCAACAGTTAACCTAGGGAGGGATAATGTGGCCATATAAGGAGCACCAATATTTCCTAAAGTAGGAAAAGGACTAGGACTCCCTTCAGAGGGGACTCCGTGATTGGAAAACTGCAGAAAAGTTGCCATCAAAAACAACCTTGAAATAAAACACTAAGGACAAAAATTCTAACCAGGAATATTTCGTGGGCGATTAATTTTTAAGACACTGAAACCAGACTCCGTTTTTTCATATTTTAAGAGTCGAGAAACAAGAAAAAGGTGACTCTATCGCTTTCAGGTTGGACACGAGCATGAAAGGACAAGATCTCGATGATATTTTCAGTTAAAAGAGTTAGTAAAGATCAAAGTGACTACTCTGGTAATCTAGGTAAATGGGTGTACCAGATATCCATGAACTTCCATATACACCTTGGTAAAAATGAAAGAGAAATAAACCAAGTACTTAACATATGTGCATGTAATCTCCCCGAATGTTGTTTCCAGTGTATCACGAGTAAAATGTGGTAGACTCGGCTTCCTATGGATAAAATATTTGCAACCTAATGGGGTCTCCCTTTATATACACAATGATACAGGGAGCACAAGTCTGTACTAGCACTGTCTGAAGCCAGATGGCAAGTGACAGCTGCGAGGTTTAAAGATGCCGAAAAAAATCTCTAGCCTAGACCACTAAAAATGTTTCGTTAGGTTTCAATGCTTCCATAGGTTAATTCAATAAATTTTAAAGTTGATCTTGAATTATGTCTCGGTTTCAAGGCCCTACTGCATGTCATCTAACAATCTCCTATATGTAGCTATATGAGAAAATAGATCTTTCAATTCGATGAATGCTATCTATTTAAGGGAAGATCTCCAAACAACGATGCAACAAACAACAATACTAAAAAACGAAACTTTTCCAAACTAGATGACTTTCACTATCCAAAAGTAATCAAAAACATTCAACGATGTGAATTATGCAATGTAATCTATGAAAAATTCCTCTTTTTTGAAAACTATGCAATTGTAATCTATTCACAATTTCCCTTTTTTTTTGAAAGAACAAGAATGCACTGATTGCATTTTTCAATGGATGAGAATCTACTTAATGCACACTTTTAATTAAAGAGAATGTACTCAAAGCGATATTTAGTTTTCAATCATTAAACAATGTAATCTAAGTTCAATGATGGATCTCAAAAAATACTTTTCAATGCAATGTAATATAATGCATTTTAACGAAAAGAAAACTCTAAGACGAAAACTAAATGAACACAAATCTTCTTTATGAAGGATGAATGCAAAAGGGATGCAAACAAACACTAATAATTCCATCATTGTTTCAAACAATTTGTAACGACACTCCTCAAAAGGCTACAAGACATATGAGGTCAAGTACAAAAAGGACTTCCAAAGCATGAGTTCAAAACAAGGCATTCATTCCCTTTTACATCAAGCAATCATAGAAAGAAGACTTTTTAGTTGAACAAAGAGCAATGTAATCTATGCTCATAACTGAAAAGGTAGAGGGGAGAATGAGTAAATCATACAGAGAAAAGGATCAGAAGGGAAATACACACTAGTGAAGGATTTAGGGAAAACAATTCAAATTTTCACACACCCTGAAATTGGCACGACTTTGGTGGGTGAAACTAGCACCAACTGGCGCGACTTGCTTACTGAAAACTAGTGCCAATGGCCAATTGGTGCGGGTTTCTAACTAACAACTAGTGCCAATGCCTGAACAGAAAAAAATAAATAATTTCTTCCAACCAAGACTAGACTCACCACTTCAAGCAAAAACTAAAAGATCATAATTGATGAAAAACATAGGAACAAACAGGGAAATGGTCGTTCGACTAAATTTTTCGAATGACTAAGACCTCAAAGAGTGAACAACTCAAAGGAAAATCCCCAGCGGAGTCGCTAATTTTTTGTCCAGGTAAATCCCCTCTGCGGACAGAGGCGATCCCTCTAGCCCTAGGGTGGGTCTAGCAACTACGGGAACATACTAACATCTACCTTCGTAGATTGTAAATGAAATTCAAAGCAAGGAAGATGTCCTACCTCGTTCTGTTGCTATGTTGTCTTCTTCCATCTAAGCTTCTTGATCTGTTGCTCTTCTCAAACTCGATAGACGCTGCTACCAACATTTGATTACTTGTACAAACAGTCAAGACACCACAAAAAGCATAAAACCATGAAAAACATAAAACAATTACAACCTATCTAATTGATCAAGGAATTCTAGAAATCTCATTATAAATGTAAACAAGAGTGGAAGATAAACATCAGATGCATTTTATTATGATAAAGACAAGGGGAGTTTACAACCAAGCCTTGATGTTGAGGCTCTCCTTCAACAGGTTTGTATCCAAGCACATTTTTCACATCCTCATGAACAAAGGTCGTCCAAGATCTCACTATGTTCTCAACACACACAAAAAATCACACTCTGCATTATTCTCTCAAAGCTATGATTGCTTCTCATCTATGCTAACTTTTTCAGCTATTTGTTCAACTAGAACATGTTCAACTAGCACATCAATGGAAGATGGCTATATTTATAGAGGAGAGGAGGAGGTTGGGATCCCTACAATAGTGGAAGGGAGGCCTTATCCCTTAGGAGGTTTCCCCATAAGGTGGAAACAAGAGGTCAAATGAGGAAGGTCGTGGTTATTCAGTCGAACCACTCCCCATGACTCATCCACAAAGTTGTTGTGATTGAAACTTCGCCGCCTCTATTTTTAAAAAAAATTCCATAAAATATTGGCACGGGCAGCTCACTAAGATAGAACACCAACTGGCGTGGGATCAATGTTAAATTTCCTCATTGGCGCGAAGGCATAACGGGCTATCAGCGCCAAGGCAAAAACAGGTGTTTTTAGTGGTCTACTCAGGAAATGGTCAATAGATGGAATGTTTTCCTCATGGAAAGGGATGAAATGATGGTATTTTCAATGCATGACACTTCTAATTAGTCACATAAATGACCCTCTAATGTGCGAGATGGGGATTGCAGGGACAGTGACAAATTACTGTGTAACAGTTATAGTTAAGGTTAAGGGTTTGGTCAAGGTTAGGGTTAGGTTAAGGTTAAGGTTAAGGTTAGGTTAAGGATAAATTCAAGGTTAAGGCTATCGTTATGGGAAGGTTAAGGTTAAGTTTAAGGTTAAGGTTAAGGTCAAGGTTAAGGGTAAGATAAGGTTAAGGTTAAGGTTAAAGTCAAGGTTAGGTTAAGGTTAGGGTTAAGTTGAGTTTAAGGGTGAAGGTTAAGGGTAAGGTTAAGGTTAAGGTTATGGTTAAGGTTAAGGTTATGGTTAGGTCAAGGTTAAATTAAGGTCAATGTTAACCTTAACCTTAACCTTAACCTTAATTATAACCTAACCCTAACCTTGATGAAACCCTTAACCTTAACCTTATCTTACCCTTAACCTTAACTTGTCCTTAACATTAACTTTAACCATAACCTTGACCTAACCCTAACCTTAACCTTACATTAACGTAACTTAACATTAACCTTAACGTTAGGTTAAGGGTAAAGTCAAGGTTAAGACTGACGTTAAGGTTAATGGTCAAGCTAAGGTAAGGTTAAGGGTAAATTTAAGGTTAAGGTTAAGGTTAAGGATAGAGTAAGATTAAGTTTAAGGTTAATGTTAAGGGTTTGGTCAAAGTTAGGGTTAGGTTATAGTTAATGTCAAGGTTAAGGTTAGGTTAAGGTTAAGGTTAAGGGTTTAGTCAAGGCAAAGGTTAAGGTTAAGGTTAGGGTAAAGGTTAAGGTTAAGGTTATGGTTAAGGTTAAGGTTAAGGTTAGATAAATTTTAAGGTTAACATTAATTTTAAGGTTAAGGGTAAAGTTAAGGTTAAGGTTAGGTTAAGGTTAAGGTTAGGTAAGAGTAAGGTTAAGGTTAAGGTTAATGTTATGGTTAAGTTTAGGTTAAGGTTAAAGCTAAGGTTAAGGTTATATTAAGGTTAAGGTTAAGGTTATGGGTTTAATTAGGTTAAGGTTAAGGTTAAGGTTAAGGGGGTAAGGTTAAGGTTAAGGTTAAGGGTGAAGGTTAATGGTAAGGTTAAGGTTAACGTTACGGGATTATTCAGGTTAAGGTTAAGGTTAATGGTTTGGTCAAGTTTAGGGTTAGGTTATAGTTAAGGTTAACGTAACCCTTAACCTTATCTTACATTAACCTTAACTATAACCTTAACCTTAACTTTACCCTTAATCTAATATTAACCTTAACCTAACCCTAACCTAGAATTTACCTTTAAATTAACCTTAACCTTCACTATAACCTAACCCTAACCTTCACCAAACCCTTAACCTAAACCTTAACCTTACCCTTAACCTTAACGTTAAACTTACCCTTAACCTTATCTTAAAATTACCCTTAACCTTATCTTAACCTTTACTTAACCTTAACCTTGTACTTGACCTTATCCTTAGCCTTAACCTTAACCTTAACCTTAACTTTACCCTTAACCTTAACCTTAACCTTAACCTTACCCTTAACTCTAACTTTAACCTTAACCTTGACCTTAACTATAAACTAACCCTAACCTTGACCAAATGCTCAACCTTAACCTTAACCATAAACTTAACTTTAACCTTAACTTTACCCTTAACCTTAACTTATCCTTAACCTTAACCTTAACCATAATCTTAACCTCAAGTTAAGGTTAAGGTTAAGGGTAAGGTTAGGGTAAGGTTAATATTAGGTTAAGGGTAAAGTTAAGGTTAAGGTTAGGGTTAAGGTTAAGGTTAAGGTTACCTTATAGTTAAGGTGAAGGTTGAGGTTAAGGGTAAGGTTTAGTTAGGTAAGGGTAAGGTTAAGGTTAAGGTTAAGGTTAAGGGTAAAGTTAAGGTTAAGGTTATAGTTATGGGAAGGTTAAGGTTAAGGTTAAGGTTAAGGTTTGGTCAAGGTTAGGTTTAGGTTATAGTTAAGGTCAAGGATAAGGTTAGGTTAAGGTAAAGGTTAAAGGTAAGGTTAAGGTTAAGGTTAATTTAAGGTTATGGTTAAGTTAACGTTAAGGTTACGGTTAAGTCAAGGTTAAGGTTAAGGTTTTGTTAAGGTTAGGGTTAGGTTATAGTTCATGTTAGGTTATAGTGAAGGTTAAGGTTAAGACCCGTAACCTTAGCCTTGACCTTACCCTTAGCATTAAGCTTAACTTTAACCCTAAATTTGACTTTACCCTTAACCTAACCTTAACCTAACTTAACCTTAACCTTGACCTTAACCTAACCTTAACCTTAACCTTAACCTTACCCTTAACCTTAACCTAACCTTAACCTTAAGCTTAACATTATCTTAACCTTATCCTAACCTTAACCTTAACCTTAACCTTAACCTAATCTTAACCTTAGACATAACATTAATCTTAACCTTAATCTTAAACTTAACCTAACCTTAACCTTAACCTTAACCTTAACCTTAACCTAACCTTAACCTTAACCTGGCTAAACCAGTAAGCTTAATCTTAACCTTAACCTAACCTTAACCTTAACTATAACCTAACCCTATCCTTGACCAAACCCTTAACCTTAACCTTAACCTTTCTGTAACCTTAACCTTAACCTTAACTATAACCTAACCCTAACCTTGAACAAACCCTTAACCTTAACCTTAACCTCACCTTAACTATAACCAAACCCTAACCTTGACCAAACCCTTACACTAGCCATAACCTTAACTTTACCCTTAACATAATCTTAACCTTAATCTAAACTTAACCTTACCCTTAACCTTGACCTTAACCTTAACTTTAACTATAACCTAACCCTAACCTTGACCAAACCTTAACCTTAACCTTAACTTAACCTAACCTTAGCCTTAACCTTAACCTTATCTTAACCTTAACTATAACTTA
This sequence comes from Pinus albicaulis, assembly GCA_034641835.2. Classification (NCBI taxonomy): domain Eukaryota; kingdom Viridiplantae; phylum Streptophyta; class Pinopsida; order Pinales; family Pinaceae; genus Pinus; species Pinus albicaulis. The sequence continues at coordinate 151,827 of JAXQQM020081030.1, forward strand.
ACCCTAACCTTGACCAAACCTTAACCATAACCTTAACCTTAAACCTAACCTTAACCTAACTAAACCCGTAACTTAAACCTAACCCTAACCTTGACCAAAACCTTAACCTTAAACTGAATAAACCCTTGACTTTACCCTTAACCTTAACTTTATGCTTAACCTAACCTTACCCTTAACCTTAACCTTAACTTGAATAAACCCGTAACCTTAACTATAACCTAACTCTAACCTTGACCAAACCCTTAACATTAACCTTAACCCTAACCTTTACATAATGTTAACCTTAACCTTAACCATAACCTTAACCTTAACCTTATCTTAACCTTAACCTTCACTATAACCTAACCTTAACCTTGACCTTAACTATAACCTAACCCTAACCTTGATCAAACCCATAACCTTAACCTTAATCTTATCTTAACCTTAACCTTCACTATAACCTAACCTTAACCTTAACCTAACCTTAACCTTAACCTTATCTTACCCTTAACCTAGCCTTCACCTTAACTATAACCTAACCCTAACCTTAACCTTAACCTTAACCATAACCTTATCTTTACCGTTCACCTTAACCTTAACCTTAACCTAACCTTCACCTTAACCTAACCTTCACCTTAACCTAACCGTAACCTTATCCTTAACCATAACCTTAACCTTAACCTTAACCTTAACCTAGCCTAACCTTAACCTTAACCTAACCCTAACCTTACCCTTAACCTTACCCTTAACCATAATCTTAACCTTAGGTTGAGGTCAAGGTTAAGGTTAATTTAAGGGTAAATTCTAGATTAAGGTTAGGTTAAGGGTAATGTTAAGGTTAAGGTTAAGGTTAAATGTTTGGTCAAGGTTAAGGTTAGTTTAAGGTTACGGTTAAGGGTAATGTTATAATTAAGTTAAGGTTAGGTTAAGGTTAAGGTTAAGGTTAAGGTTAGGTTAAGGTTAGGGTTAAGATTAAGGTTAAGGTTAAGGTTAAGGTTAATTTTTTGGTTAAGGTTAGGGTTAGGTTTTAGTTAAGGTGAATATTAGGTTAAGATTAAGGTTAAGGGGGCAAGGTTAGGGTTTGGTCAGGGTTAAGGTTAGGTTATAGTTAAGGTCAAGGTTATAGTTAGGTTAAGGTTAAGGTTAAGGTTCGGATAAGGTTAAGATAAGGTTAAGGTTAAGGGTTTGGTTAAGGTTAATGTTGGAGAGGTAAATCCCCTCTGCAGATAGAGGCGATCCCTACTAGCCCAGATCGGGTCTAGCAAGAACCGAGTCACGTTAAAATGCAAGTTCCTAATATCAAAAGACCAAGATACAACAAGAGGCCTACCTTAAGTCCTACACTGCTATTGTTTGCAGAGAAGATGGTGCTTCTATCCCTCGCTATGGAAGATCAAAATTCTCTCGCTAGGCACGTTCGAACACCTACACGTAGACGAAGAAACAAAAAACAAACAAGCATAAAACCTAACACATGCAACTATGTATTAGTCAGAGAAGATACAACTCATAATCATAAAACATGAACATCTGAGTGGAACCATAATCGAAGTCGTTTATCATTAATCAGAACAAATAAAGATACAACCTGAGCTTTGACGCTAGATCTTCCTTCGGCGGGTAGACAGAGGAGTACATCTCAGCAAAGCTCGTCAGGAAAAGGATAAGTCTCTCTCTCTTCGGTTGTCTGACAATAATCTCCTTACAATTGATTCAGCTCTATTCAGGCTAGCTTGAAAAGGGAAAATGACAAGCTTATATAGATGGTGGAAGGGGAGTTGGGAACCCTAAAATGGTGGGATTGGCCCTATCCTCAGGGAATCTTTCATGATAGGTGGAAAACCACTTCTCTTACATAGAGATCCGGAGCCAAACCTCCCAACTCATTTTAGAAACTCGTTCAGGAGATTGTTGGAATCAAACTTCTGCCATTTATTTTTTAAAAACAATCCTTATTAAGCCTGGCGCAGGTGATACACTGGGACAGAGCACCAGTTGGCGCACTCTCTTTGGTGAATTTCCCCCATTGGCGCGAGGGCTGAACTGTCTAGTCGTGCTAAGGCCAAAAGGGATATTTTAGGGCTTTTCACCGGAAATTGTCTTCAGGGGAATGATTTTCCTTGTCAAGGGGGATGCCATGAAAGTGGTTTCAGGTCATGTCACTACTCACAGGTCATGGAATAGGCCCTCTAATGTGTGGGATGAGGGATTGCAGGGATGGTGAAAAATTACTGTGTAACAGATGCCCCCTAAAGCATGAGGCCCGAGAGAGAGAGAGAGAGGTGAAATGCTTTATGAGAATGTGTCCAACTGAAAACACTGTCGTCTGAAAACCTGCGTAGACAAGTACAACTGATATCTCAAATATATGATATGTGGTATGGGCGCAGCCATCCGTAACAAAGTATACAATAATCAAGATCCAAGGCATGGACGTAGCCATCTAGTGAGGATCGATAAATAGACATAGGTATGGTCACAACCATCCAATCAATGAGTCATAATCATAATAATCCACAAAATCCATATCCTGGATTCCAACAGACAAATTCCAGGGTCTTGCGCTCCATCTCGACCCGAACAGAGTACAAGTCCTAGCATGTGAACAAGTGAGTTAAAGTCGAACATGCAAGAACATTGTCTGATTACCAACCAATGATGAAAGATGTTAACAGATGCGAGAGGGACCACCAATAATGACAATGGCCCTCAAGGTAATATAGGTACAATCCACAGAATGTGAACAGTGAGATGGCGTCGAACACCTGCAGAATCATCCGATCGAAGGACAATGATGAAAACCTTGCGTCGGATGCAAAGAACATGCCATTGAGGCATGCAGGCTCCAAGGTACCGGGAGGGAGTCTTTAGATCAGCTTCCTGGATAATGAGCTGAAGTCGACAGGAAGTGACCTTGATCGAAGGTGGGCCATAATGTTTCCCACATCATCGAAATGAGCAGAGGAATATAATGTTGTGAATTGGGATCAGATGAGAATCAGAGGAGGGTTAAAACTTGCAGAGATCAACTTCTCTTGAACATATCAGCAGCACGACAGTGGATTTGGCAGTGTTTGACATCAAAATATCAGAGATCATGATGACGAGGCAAATAGTAGATTAGAGGTCAAAAGTAATTACCCAAACCCATGGAGGCAAGCAGAAAACGAGATGAGATGTCCCCAACCTGACACGAATGCAGACAAGTGCCATGTTCAAGAGCGACATAATGCCAACATGACGACGATATTGGTTCCATTTTTCCCCACCATTTCTGGTGAGTACCCCAATTATTTTTGAAAACAAGCTTGAAGGGGATAGCATATTCTTGTAATATAAGTTCTTCCTTCGGACGAGTCCATCCTAGTACATTTAACGAGCCCTAGGAAGGAGAAACTCGAATATCGTCATTACGACTAAATCCGATGTCATCAGGATTTAACGAGTCTGAAAAAGGAAGAACTCAGTGTCTTTTCATGTTTAGAGAGTTTGAAAAGATAGCAGAAAAGTAAACTCCAGGAGTCCCTTTTTGTAAATATTTCCTCAGATCCGAAAAGGTAGAAAACTATGTCTGAGAAAACCTCCCAGTCGTGATAGGCTAGGGTATTCCTTTTTCACAAATAATCTATCCCAGCCTGAAAAAGGGGTAAACGTATACTGGGTAGATGTCGTTTCACAACCACTTTAACGAGATCAAAACGACAAGGGACTCGACAATCTTTTCATGTTTAGAGATTCAAAAAAGAGCTGAAAGATGACTCCAGAAATGAATTTTTCGTGTTTTTACCGAGTCTGAAAAAGTATAAAATACAACCCGTATCACTATCCAAGCCGTGTAAAAACCTATCGTTGCACATAAAAGTGAGTGTAAAATCCATTTTTCGACAAAATATATTAAAATATTGGGAAAAATGACTTTCAAATCCTAATTTGACTTTGAAAAGCTATAAATATGCCAAAAATAGTAAAACATATTCACTTTTGCTTTTTACCTCATTTGGAGAGCAACAGTGAGCTTTTGGTGTGTGAACTTATGGCGGTGATTGCGACCAATCCATTACATCATCCAGATTCTCGTTCATTCCAGGTAAGAGGCGCTCCCCTTAGCTTTGTTTTGATTCATTTTTTGTAAATTTCCATTGTGTATTTGACCTCTGGGGGAACCTTTTGCAAATTTAGGGCTCGACCAATTGGCGTGGGTATCGGGCACGGACCCGCGCCAATTGGCTCCTTTTTGCAAAGGTGTCATGCCAATGGCATAACTCAAATTTCTTTGTTAATTTACCAAAATGTGAGCCACTCAAATGGATTTTTAAGTGTTGCAGAGATATAATAAGGTATTTTTGACCATGTTGGTGCAGATATCCAACCACAATGGTGATTGAGTGGAAGGAGAGGGAACATGGGGAAGAGGATGAAATGGCCATGCAAAATGAATCTTGCATGAATGCCCTCCGAGACTGTGGTCTCAAGAATTTTTTCCTCACACTGTGTTTGAGAGCTCAACCTGAGATATTGCAGTATTTGGTTAGCATATGGGACGAGAATGAAGAAGTGCTGAAACTCCAAGACCAAGTACCAGCACTTGAAGTCTCTGATGTTTATTTCATAACTAAATTGTCGCGTAAAGGCCCAGTGCCAATCATGATAGGTATTAGACCTTTTGGGGAGAAAATGGAGATGGTAATGGTGAGAGTGTGCCCAGGGGCACAAACAGGATTAGGTAGTGGGAAAGCAGACATCCACACTGTCCGCGATCTAGCACTATGAGTAGTGCTTCACACCATTACATGGGCTACAGGATCGCAGGCCCTGCACAAGGCAACCAAAGCACAACTCCTACTAGCCTCTGAATGCATGAATCCTATACTTTTTGATTGGGCCACTGCTTTAACAAAAAACATCAAACGACAAATAAAAAAGTGCAAGAAAGCCAAACTAAAACAGTTTGGGTACGGTTCCATTTTGGTGTCATTCATTCTGGAATGATTACCAATTTTCCAGGGCCAAGGGGTGATAGTCGCCGAGCCATCATTGAGGGAGCCAAGGATGGCTCGATGGGTAGCACTCATGCCCAGATCAGGAGGGGGCCAACAGATGTCCTAGAGGCCCGAGTTTTTTGTATGGCTACAGCATCAGCTGATTTTAGTTGAGGATTGGCCCTACGCTGGTACCGACTTCATGGGAGACCCAGATCTTCCACTCCTGGAGGGGGATGACTGGGACGAGGAGCTGGGTAAGAATATTTTTCATTTTTTATGTATTTATGATTTTTTTGGTGATACATTCATATTCTAACAACAGTTCTATGTGTATGCAGATGTTGGCCCAGAGAGGCCCTCAGGCATGTCGCCCATTGCACGAAGGACCCCTCTTGCACATGACCCTCAAGATGAGGGTGGAGAAGGGAGTTAGCTGATCCAGAACCTGGAGGGTATCGCCCGGGGAATCTCGGACTATGCACGGCTGGCAGACGTCCTGATGGCTTACCAATGACACACTGTGGGGGTGCCTAGTCACCTCCATCGATTACTGAGGCGATTGGTGTGCGCGGTGGCATGCTACCACGAGCACCATGTTAATTAGTCATCTAGGGTTTTTATATGCATATTTTTAAGAGACATGTTTTCTCCAACTATTATTAAAACAGACATGTATATTTTTTGATTTTATGTGATGTACACAAACTGCAAACTATTCAACACACACACACACACACACACACACATAGATATATATATATATATATATATATATATATATATATTTCTGGATGGATCTTTTTACATGTGATGATGTTTTTACAAGTTGCGAAAATGTATATCTAAAACCAAATTAGCTATTGCATCTGTTAACACATTCATGTGTCTGGGTATATGTTGATATGTAATGTAATCAAAATTTCTTTCCAGTAAATGAATACGTAGATACAGACATAAAATGGATGGGTTTCTAACTAAATAATGACCATTAAGTTATAGTACTACAAGATATGAGTCCAGATACACAAGCAATGCATGAATACCGAGGTTAACAACCTCGTTTAATAATTCCAAAATGGCACTATACTCCTCGAAATTATTTGTGGTAGGCCCTAGACAAACACCTTGCAAATTGACCAACTCACCAGCAGGATTGTAGATTACCCAGGCTGCCAAAGACAGATTCCTGGTACTGCGGGAGGCACCATCCGTGAAACCGACAAAAGGATTAATAGACATCTGCACAATCAGGAAGACCCAATCAGCAGAAATATGCTTACAAAGCACACCACACCACACATGCACAAAAATGAAAACTCTCACTTATGTACACACACACCACATGAGAATAACTCAAGCATAGTACTTTTTGAGGTACAACCCATTCCTAGGTTGCGCCAGGGGAACTCCTTCATAGTCGATAAGCTCATAGGCCCCATTTTTTAATACTTGTTTAACTATATAGGGCACATGCCACATGGGCTGGAATTTTCCCACTCCAAGTTTATCGTGTGCTTGGTCATATAGGAGGATGAGGTCCCCTTCAATGAAAGAATGTGGAAAAATCGATTGATTGAAGTGGGCTTTGACTCGATTTTTCTATGCCTCAATAACCAAGGCAACTAAGTGACGTGTTTCATCCAGTCGTTCCAAATACAAGAGACGTTCTTCCTCTGCAGAAGTGTCAGGCAATAGTTCCACAACCAACTTCAGGAAAGGGATTTCGAATTCAACTGGGAGAGTCACTTCTAGACCATACACCAATTGGAAAGGTGTGAATCCGGTCACGTTCTTTACAGACGTTCGATAAGCCCAGAGAGCAAAGAAAAATTGGAGATTCTAGTTGGATTTGTGGATACCAATCATTCGTTGAAGCATTGTGACCAAAACCTTGTTCACAGCCTCAACCTAGCCATTCGCTCGGGGGTAGTATGGCATTGAGCTATCATGGTGTAAGCCCAACTTTGACGTCATCTCAACCATCATGTAATCCCGAAAATGGGTGCCATGATCGGTGAAAATGGCTTGAGGGACTCCAAAATGCGTAATAACATGGTTGAAAAGAAATTGGGTAGCTGTCTTACCATTGGCAGCTAATGTAGGCATCGCTTCGGCCCACTTAGTGAAGTAGTCTACGGCAACGATTATATAAGCATGACCCCCAGCTGAGTGAGGGTTACATGTCATAAAATATATGCCCCATTTATAAAAAGGGCCTACGGTAATGACAGTATGCAGAGGTAGGGGTGGCAGATGCATCTTGCACTAAAAGACCTGACACACATGACATTTTCGGACTGCAACAATACAGTCTTTGAATATAGATGGCTAGAAGTAACCCGCACGCAGAATCTTCTGGGCAGTGGCATATCTGGACATGTGACTGCCACAGGCGCCACTGTGATAGTCATTCAAAACTCTCTGAGCCTCTTCCAGGGTCAAGCACCTGCGAAGCACATAATCAACTTCAACACGGTACAAGGTATCTCCTACAATGCGGTATGGTTGAGATTGATGCTAAATCTGACGTCGAGCATCCTTTGTCAATTCAGACCGGAATGTGGATGTTTGAAGATACACGATAATGTTAGCATACCATGGGTCACGAGTGCTAATGAGAAAGATTTTTTCATCCAGGATATGATCCTCGGATTGGAATGGAACAAAGTTTGTTGGGAGAGAGAAAATCAGATCGGAAAAAACCAATGATTTCTTCGACTTAGCAGTGGTGAACTCTAAATCGAACTCCTGAAGGATTACAATCCACTTGGAGTAATTTCCCCCCAGCAATTTTTGAGACAAGATATACGTCATGGGGTTGCAGTCAGAAACCACGATTATGGTACGCAACATGATGTAATGGCGGAATCGCTGAACGACCTAAACCGCAGTGAGGGCCAACTTATTGACATGAGAATAGCGTGTTTTCGTGTCAAGAAGATTCTGAGATAGATAATAAACTTCGTGTTCATTTCCATCATCATCATCCTGTACTAAAACCATAGCTATCGTGCTAAACGCAGCGGCCAAATAAAGGGTGAAATCAAGATGATAGTTGGGAGGATGTATCAGCGGAGCATTAACGAGAAACGTTTTAAGCTTATCAAAATATTGCTGGGAAATCTCATCCCAATGGAAAAGAACGTCCTATTTCAAAAGTCGTGTAAAGCCCTTGGCCACTTTCGCATAATTCGAAATGAAGCGTCGTAAGAAGTTAGCTTTCCCCTGCAAACTCTGCAGTTGATGTAACGAGGAAGGGGATGAGAGGTTGGTGATGGCCTCGAACTTGAGGGGGTCAAGGAAAATTCTATCTTTAGAGACGATGAATCCCAAAAGATGGCTAGAATCCACATAGAAGACGCACTTATGAGGATTCAGCCTAATATTATAGTGTCTGCAATGGAGGAAAATTTGGCGGAGGTGTTCAGGATGGTCCTCATGCCAAGCTGAATGGGCCAGAAAATCATCTAGATATGGCTGAACAATATAACGTATGTCATGGAAAGCATAAGACATAGCATGCTGGAAGGTGGCCCCAGCATTTTTTAAATCAAACGGGAGCTTTTTGTAAGCGAAGGTAACCCACGGATAGATAAAGGCAGTCTTGTGTTGATCAGCAGGTAAAATATTGATTTGATTGTACCCAAAGAAGCCGTACATAAGGGAATAAATCTCACTCCCTACACATTCATCAATAATTTGATCTATAAAGGGAGTGGGGTAATTGTCCTTAGGACAGGCCCGATTGATGTCTCAGTAATCAACACAGACCCGTATAGTGCCCTGCTTCTTATCTACAGGGACAATATTTGAAACCCATTCTATGAGGATAATTGGATAGATAAAGCCCCTGTTAAGAAGTTTTTCAGCTTCTGCCTTAATAGCTGCGGCTTTCCGGGGATGCACTGGGTGTAGGCATTGATGCACCGGTTTCACACCCGGATAGGTAGGAATCTCATGCACGACTATTCTGGGATCAATCCCAGGCATCTCTTCATAGGACCACGTGAAAAAACCTCTGAATTCACAAAAAAGGTTCGTATAAACTTGTATCTCTTTAGGAGAACAAGTCACTCCCACATGAATATTCTCGACTACCCCCGGTTTGACGGAGATGTCGATCGATATGGTTTGAGTGATATTACTCAAGTTTCCCTCCAAAAGAACCTCATGAGTCAATATCAGTGTTTGAAGAGGTGGAGTGGGAACCTGAGATGCGAAGCGCTCTAGAAAATCAAACATTTCCCCTAGGCCAAGCATGAACGAGGAACGATGATGTCCATCACTCCATGGCAGATCTTCAAGAGACATTGTTTCAACAATAGCTTCATCAGAAGGGAAAAATTCTCTTAAAGGGTCAGGTGAATCTGCATCGCCAAGCTAAGGGGATTGAGAATATATATCCAGAGCCATACTGGATGGAGCATGTTTAGGAGAAGGATCAGATGCAGTGATGATTTCGCAATAATTAATATCAACTGGAGTTAACGGCATTGATTCTCTAAAAGAGGTCACCTGTTCAAGCGAAGGGATGATCCAAGGGTCGTCAGACCTAGAGACCATATTAACTTTAATGGTGTGCGGTGGTGGTGTAGGAAAAATACCCATGAGGACGGGGTCCTTGAAGAGACCAGGTCCTACACTGTCGGGGGGATTGGGGATCTGATCCACATAAGGAATGTTGTTCTCAGAGGATGAGGTGAAGAAAGACAACTAATCCACAGTGATAATTTTTCCCTCATGAGGGAACTTCAGAAGCCGAAAGAGGGTGGACGGAACGCATAGCATGGTGTGAGTCCAACTATGACCAAGAAGGAGATTGTAGTTGAGCTTGGCGTCAACCACTTCTACTTCTACGTTGACTGTCTTCCCCTATAACGTGATCAGAAAACCCTCGAGAACACCCAAGGGTTTATATTCCCAACCATCAAATGCCTCTAGGGCATTGGGAGACGATGTAAGAGCCGAAGAGCCAATGGCCTTCCAACAGGCGGATGACATAACACAGGTGGAAGCACCTTCGTCCATGATGGCCCTATGGATGTTGAGGTCGTTGATCCCGACTTGGATAACAGGAGCGATTTGATGTGGAAGTTGGGGGACAAAATTTTCTAGGTCGAAGGTGAGAAGATTAGAATCGGTGGGATGAATTCCACGGATTGTGGACAACAGAGCTTTCCGTTGCGATGGCCAACTTTGAAGCACTTCCAATGAAGACATTGTAGAAGGCGCCTGTGCCAAATCCTCAAGAATACTATGGTGCTGAGCAATAGGGGCATTTGGATTGTAGGAAGATTTTCACAGAACACCTTTAGAAGGTGGCCTCACAACAGGTTTAGTGTTGGGCTTCTCAATTTCTAAAGGACCAGAGACAGGTGGGGGAGGTGGGCCATCCACAACTTCCTTTCCAGCTTCCTAGCGTGATCCAGCATAATCCTTCAAACGCATAGCAATTGAAACAGGCGCAACACCATTCATCATAAATACCTGGTGTTAGGGTCCCGTGATTTGGCCGATTGGCGAGCCAAATGACGATGTAACATCAAACCAAGCTTTGGAGCCCAAGGACCTAGCCTTCCTGGACTCAGAGAGGGCTCTCTCTATTAGATGTAAAAGATATCGGTGTGTTCGCTTATGGTGTTATGATATTAGGCTAGTTATGAAGTGAGTTTTTTTATTTTTGGTTTTTAAGTTTGTGAGGGATAAAACTGATCAAAGATATAAAAATGGATAACAAGAAGTCAGATCAATTGGGCTATGGGGTCAAACAGGTCAAGGAAGCTATGAGATGATGATGCAAGGCTGCTGTAGGGCCGATTTGATTCAAGGTAGAAGGGATCTTTGGGCAAAATGGAGTAAATGAACATCAATTTGGTGAAAGACAAGGGATTTCAAGTGTAACTAGTTGATAGCAGACATAAACATATTATAGCAAGCCATTAATCATGTTAAATGTAACTATGAGCTAATTAATACATAGAAAACAAACATTCCAGCCATACATAGAAGTATAAGACCCTCTAACTTTGGGAAATGGCTATCAGACTTTGGGGAAAACACATAAGAAGGACTAACAACTCATAAAACTATGTCGAAACGCCTAAACACAGTCTCTAAGTCATTAGGCACTTTGACAAACAAGCTTTCATAGTTTTAGGCAAAGGGCTAGATCGGGACTAGGCCTCCTTGGTTCAACAAGATGATCAACTAATCAGTCAAAGAGAAAGTTTTATGGACAGAACTATGGACAGCTTTATAGGTAGGTAGGGCACACAATACATCCTACTCAACATGCATAGAATTTGTAAATAAAACTAGCAAACAGTACCTTAAGTTACTAAAGAGCAGTTAAGAATTCTTTAGTATAACTAAGGAAGAAGAAAACATCAAGCTATGAAGATTAAGGAATTTTGAGGTGCCTCCATGGGCATATCTCAAAATCAATCTGAGCAAGAAGCATGTATTATGAATGAAAACTAGAAGACAAAAACATATCAAGAAACACTATACCATTCTACCATGTCATGGAATCCATCACCAAACCTTCATCATTCATCAAAAGCATCCAAGAGGCAGTCCAAAAATCATAACACAAGTGTATTCTTCAAAGCTCATATGACCAATGTATTAATTCTTCTCTCAAGTTCAGCCTCTGATTTACAATGAAACCCATGGAATAAATAGGCTTGAGGGAGAAAAACCTCATGGAGCAACTAGCTATCCCATTGGCCAAGTCAAAATATCTAAACTTGTCCTTGAGGCTTTGCAAAGCCCAAGGCACAAAATATCCCATAAAATATCTAAAAAACTGCTAAAAACGGAAATTATATTGACTTTACATCATTTCCCAATGATAAAAATAACTTAACGCACATTTGGGAAAAGCAGATTTTTGGAGTTCAAAAATTACAAAAATACTTCATATTTATGCCTGAAAAAGGTCCCCTGACTTGCTGGATGCAATAGGCAGCCTTCCCGATGTCGAAATGAGGCTCATGATGGCTCGTTGGAAATCTCTCTGTGTCTACTTTCCGGCGCACAAATGGCAGCCTTCCTGATGTCGAAACGAGGCTCATGATAGCTCGTTGGAAAGCTTTCTGTGTCTACTTTCCGGCGCAACTGAAACCATCTCAATCTGAGGCCTAGAAGTCATCCAAAACTGTACCTATGTGCAAAAACCCAGAAAATAGTAGACTGCTGATATGACGGGCAGAATGTGCAAAAAGAGGGCATTTTTCACCAATTTGAGGGGGCGAATGATCTCCAAATGCTCTGAAAATCGCTGGAGATCTGCTCATAGAATTATGGCATCCATCGGTATCATCCTCCTCCCTTGACAACTCATCAAACTGAAATGGCGAATTTATGAGTTTTTGGCCAAAAACCCAAAAAATGCCAAAAAACAAAAAGTTGCCGAAATAGGCCCAAAATTGGCATGCATGACCCTCAAGGGTCCATAGCAACATGCTCCAAAGCTGAGGCCAAAATATCAAGGGCTGATATGCTTTTCCCTTCTTTCCGTGCTAGGCGCTTCCCCTTTACCTTCTTCAATTTCTCTTGTGCTGCCTTTAGTTTGTGCCGGGCAAACTGATTAAGCTTTTGGAAGTGGTGTGTCCTCTTCCTCTGCAGCTCTAAATCTCTATTCGCCCTCTCAAGCTTCATTTCCAAATGCTTGTTAGCTCTCTCAAGCCATGCTTCTTTGTTTTCCTCAATTTCCTGCTCAAGGAGTGCAGTGAGAGGAAAGGCTTGGAGCTGGGCTTGCTCTTCTGCTCTCTGCTTTTCCAAGGCTCTTTTAAGCCCGATGGTCCTAGGCCTCTTCCGCCTAGGCTGGTCTTCCTCTTCCTCCTCATCAAACTCCCCAATAAGCTCTTCTATTCTCGCTTGCACCCTAGCTGCCTCATTTTTATATTTGATCGCCCATGCCTCATGAACAGCTGTGTGCACATTCATCTGTTTGTTTTCAATCTCCAAGAAGTGGTTGAAATTCCTTGCCCTTTGAATATCCTCCTCTAATGCCTCAATTTTTCCCTCTTTATGAATTAGGAGGTTTTCGAGAAGGCGGGCCTCATTATCACTGTCATCGCTTTGGATAGGGATGATAGCTAATTCACCTCCATGCTTTGTACTTTCTCCAACTTTGCTTTTACCTTTGAAAGCCAATCTGGCGCTTTTCCTCCTTGGCATGCTAGAAGGTGTCCTTTTGGGCGATTTCCTCTTGCTAGGAACAATCTTTGTCACTGTTAGAGTGGCAGCTATAGCCCCTCTTTTCCTTGCTGTGCTGAGCTTTGTCATTTTGAGAGGAGGATGCACAACTGATTTACCTTTGACGTCTTCCTGAACTTGCTGCTCTTCTTGAGGCTGCTGGATATCTTCTTCTGGCTGTTCACTTGGCTGCCCCTGTTCGCCAATATTAGCTTGCTGTTCTTCATCAATGTCTTGTTCAATTTGTGGCTCAAGAGGTGTCTCAACTTCCTGCCCAACTTGCTGTTCTTTATCTTCCACCTGCTGCTGTTCCTCATCTTGCAGCTGCTGTTGTTCCTCATCTTGCAGCTGCTATTGTTCCTCATCTTGCAGCTGCTGCTGTTCCTCATCGTCTAACTGCTGCTGCTCATCTCTTTCCTCTTGTTGACTTGACTGTCCTGTAGACATCCTGAGCCTTCTAGGAGTAGGCCTACTGGACAAAGGTACCGGGCGATGGACAGGCTGAGTGGGAGAAATATGGGCAAGAGGAACAGTAGCAAAATCTGGATGGCTGATGAAAAAATCCCATGAAACCTCTTTCTTCTCTAGCTGGTGTAGGAAGATAATCTTGATCAAAGAATGATGGAAAAGGGAAGGGATTTGCAGAGGTGGGGCCTTCTTCTGGACAGTAGATGCCATCTTCTCTATGCTCTTGAACAAAAAGTAAGGGAGGTTTAGTTGCCTGCTTCTAGTAAAGTGCATCAATAAACGGACATGATAGGCATAAATTCGATCAAACCTCCCTTCACAAGTGAAATATTTCATTATGGCTTTCATAAGCGGAGCATAACTGTCAAGGAGATATGAAAAAGGGAAAATAGCAGTGACAGCCTCTCTATGTTCAGGCTTGATGAAAGGTTTGTAATCTTCTAAATCAAGATGAGCTTGTTTAAACCATTTTTCGCCATGATACGGGATCTTGGTGGCCTTGGACACATACCTTGGAGAAATTTTGAAATCAAGATCCGCCACTTGAAAGTGTTTTTCTTTGAATCTCAGGGCGCACAAGTGTGTTAATGGCGAAAAACTCTTGACTTCTTCTATCTTCTGGCAGAAATCAAGGCAGCCTACTTCATGGAAGTTGAAAAGTACATATGGATGAGCATTAATCTCTTCTGTAGAGATGGGCTCATATCTTTTATGTGGACCGCTCCTGTGGTCTTGCCTTGGAGGCATTTTGACCTGAATAAGCTTTGGAAGAGGCGCACTGCCTTCACTGTGTGTAAAATGCTCTGCTGGAGTCAAACTGTGTCAATATGCTGCTTGGACAGATAAAAAATGTGGTTAGGATGGATTGCAACAATGTTTCTTTGAATAAACAACCTCTTCTCTCCTTAAAACCAGACTTTCACCTTTGGATGTACCTCAGCCAGGCAAAATTCTCAATAGGGTACCATATGTAAAGATGAGACAAACTGCTGTGTAGATTTCCTGTATACAGTGTTAAGAAATCATTCTTCTTGTGAGTTTGTTAGAGGCCAATCAACATACTTGTATTTGTGTCTCCAAGACAAAACTCAAATATTAGAACCCTGCTCTTCAGAAAGTGGCCCTACTCACCCTTAGAATATCTCTGTCAGCAGATTTCTATAGAAGAGACCATACAGTGAAAGAAAAAGGAGGCTTAGGTTAGGTGAAATATCAGTGCACAGTGTTTAGGAAAAACACCCTTTACTTGTGAATTTAAGGGATCAACCACCACATTTATATCTCTGTCTCCAATGTTAAAATTCAACCATCAAGAAAAAAAATCTTGCCCTTCAGAAAGTGTCCCTACTCACCCTTAGAATATCTCTGTCAACAAATTCACAGTAGGAAATGATATAGTGAAAAAGAGGGGCAGACTGCTAGAAAGAGTTTGCTGTGAGAAAGTGCCAAAATCACCCTGTTCTTGAAGCCTTAGATGTCAACCAATAAACATGTATCTCTGTTTCAAGGTAGAATTTCAATGTTTAACAACCCTGCCTCGTATCAGTGTGCCAACTTTCAACAAATTTGCATATGTGAAATCAACCCTCAGTGTATTTAAACAGTTATTGACATAATCCTGAGCCAAGATGATAGATCTTGAAAGGCTTCCAAGTTTTCAGGCAGAGGTTATGTGAGTTTTATCCCTTCAAAACAATCAATGGCGCCTTACGAATGTAACCCTCTGGTTATGTTATAAAAAACCTCTGCTTGGATGGATAGCAATTTTGTCAATAAGCTTTGAACAACACAAGGCAGCCAACCAACAATACAGTGAATACTGTCTCTTTATGAGTAGTGTGAACAAGCTTCCTCCGGAGCTTCAAACTATAAACTTCTACTTGACCAAGAACCCTTTCCCCCACTAAATTTCACTATTCTCTATGCATGTCACTTTTTAAACAAAAACATGCTCATTAACCTTGGTGTGAGTATACAGTCAGATTTATATTTAAAGCAGAGGTAACAGGGTTTTAAAAGCTCCAAAAACTTTGAGCAAAAAGCTGTAAAGATTCCCTTTTTTACAATAATCAAGACCCTTTTAATGCGGAATATCCATATTTGGGGAGAAGACCTTCAACCATACATGCTGTTTCAACAGATATGCCCATGCAAAAAACTGACTTTTATCATTTGGCAATTTCGGAAATGTGGATGAAATTTCGAAATACCTCTTGAAATCGCTGAAAAAACCTTGGAGGAGAGTTGGATCAGCACCGGAGACCTTCAAGATTAGCGCGGCACTCTTTAAGGTCAGCACGGTGCGCAAAACACACCACCCGGGTGGCCTGTCGGGTCAGGCTGTCGGGCGGTGTACAGGCGCATCGCTTGTTTGTACAGGCGCGTCGCGCCAACACTGACCGCCTTTGTAAAATCGCCCCCAAGCGCGTCGCGCGGGTTTCTAAGCGCGTCGCTCGGCCAATAAACAGTGAAAAACTCTGCAAATCGACCAGAAATTTGTTGTTTCGATGCTGAGGGCGGCGTGGAACTTTGTTTGCAGTTGGAAAACGATAAACTCACCCTCGACCTCACTCCTTATATCATTTCAAAACAAATCTTCAACGGTCACTTCCTTTTTAAATGCAAAGTGGACTTTTGGTTTGGCTTCTTTGCAAATTTTCACAGTCTTTTTGACACTTTTGAATATCCTCGGTGCATCTCATACTTGAACCTTTTATAAAAACACAAATGGCTTTAAAAACCAGAACCTTGTCTTACTCATGCACCGGTGTTTGAACAGTGATTTCCTGTTTTGTTCTTTGGGTGATAAACACCGAACTTCAGACTTTGACAAATAACTTGATAACTTCCACATCACCTCTGCCATTTGGTGAGAAGATATATTTAACCTCTTTGATTTTTGAGTTTCAAAGTGTCCTTTCTAACTGCTTCAAAAGTGACAAGGCCTCTCCTTGAAACTGGCTTAAATGCCAAGTGTCCTTTAAATTTATTTTCGGACTGTGAGGTACAAAATGCAGTTGTATTTGTTTATGCTCTATTCACCTTTGTATATTTAAAAAGGAAATTTTTCTTTGATACCTATTTTTACTCAAGATACACTGATATGGTACCCTTTCCCTTTTATGATGAACATGCCTATACTTGTCTTAAAATCTTTCTCCAGAAACTGAAAATAGGCCAAATCACTCCTGTACTTGATGAACCTGTAGACTGACTTGTAGGACCCCTGGTTGCAGAAAAATTTGAAATGCTGCCTCAAAAAACAGGGTTCTTTGATACACAGTTACCATTTTGCTTTGACTAGTGTATTGACCCTTTTTGTAATAGAACCATTCCATAACTCGACTATGTTCACTGTTTTACCTTCTTGGTGATTTTTTAACAAGGAAAAACCATTCAGAATGTGTCAAAAGCATTTGAAAAGCTTTGAAAACCATTTCTTGAAAAGCGCTCCTTTGGACTTTTGGCATGTGACATTGGATTGTTTTTTGATCCTTTCCCTTAAGGAAACTGCCCCTTTTTTGGTATCAATGGCATACATATTCATAATGTTCCCTGTCCATCATGATGTATATTTTGAAAGACATTTTCATATGAATAGAAAGAGCAATATTTTTGAATTAGAAACATTATCTTTGACATGTGTAATGACTTCTATTTTCCTTCTTTGTATCCTTCCACTGCACCTTTCTGACTAATCAGTCTTCAACAATATCCAAGGCTTTGGCCATCTGCTCATACATGGAGGAGGCTCTTCATCAGGTAAGGTATCTGAAGGTTGTTTGACAAATCTGTTTGACACAGCTTTTTCCCTGGATGTGATGGTAAGTAAACCACTTGAAAAACATCAATACTAGCATCTCTTCTTGCAATCATCACTGTGTTTCAGAAAAAACCCTAGCCAAAGTGACACTGTCTCCCTGCACTGCTCTGAGGGTGACTGAAATATCATCATTTTCTTTGGTCATCTCATGAAAAATTACTTGAAAGATAGTCTCTGTGACTATGGAGGTCAGTGCCTTTTGAAAAACAAAGAACTTTCTTTCTGCCTGTGTAATGGCATGTTTTGTCAGTACCTTGTCAATTTGATCTTGTGGACAAGCAGGCTGCTTATGATACCTTGAATTTTTACTAATGACATGCCCTTCTAAATTTTAACAATTCATATGACTTGAAAACTTCAAATGACCTCCTTTATCAGACCAAACTCTGCTTTTCTTTGAAATTGCATACTTCAGACTCTATCCTTGTTATGATCATCACTCATACTCAGAAAAAACCTAGAATCTCTGTTTCACTGTTCAGTAAACAACAAACCTGGACTTTTGCAATCCTCAAAGTCAATACTGGCCAGCGCCCTCTGCTTGTGGATGAAGGAGACACCCTAACCCTCTGCTTGTAAACAAAGGAGGTTCTGGGCCATGACAATTTACCAGTTTGCTGTGACAGTGGTGTCTTTCTCTTACTGTGATTTTCCTGCTGGAAAGAACTGTAAGGTCTTGATGAGTGACTCTTTGTTTTGCAGCTTCATCTCAGGCTCATGATACATTTAGAAGCAGATGTTCCTCTAACTGTAGATCCAAGCATTTAATCCTGAGATGAAGTTATATTTCCTGTTTTTTGCAGAGTCCATAAAACACTGTGAAACACCTAATAATCAGCTTGAGACTGTGGTTCATGCAGTGCTGAGACCTAGGGGTATAAGTGGCGTGACTTAGAGCTGTTTGTCAATTTTATTTGTAGAGTGGGAGGTCAGTCATGGTTGGTCTGTAACAGATGGAGGCTTTTTGGCTTTTTGATGATCGCCAAGGGTAAAATGTCTTAAAGCGCCACTTCCTAACATAGGGGAGACTTTTGAAACAGATTTGGATTTGCCTTTTAAAGCTAATGGGCAGACCAGTAGGCTGAAACCAGGTAGGAAAGGGATAATGAGGTTTTGATTTTGACATGGGTGTACTGAAAAGTAGAAAGGCGAAAAAAGTTTTAGGAGGGTTTTCTAGATGACATATTGACATAAGGAAATTAGTTTCTAGAAAAATCAGCTGTAGATATAGTCATCACTAACATGTAAAAAATACTGATGGCTAACAGTGGCTCCATTTGGGGAGGGCAGCTCCTCGTCAGGAGGTGTCCAGAATTCAGAAGACCAGTGCCTTATCCATTGGCGCAAAATTTACCCTTCTCTTGATGTTATTTCTGAAAAATTGACAGCATGATTAACATCAATGATACTTCTACCTACCCCACTATCTTTCCTAACATTTTTTCTTCTCTTTGGCGCATTTGAACCAGCAGCCTTTTGACAAAGTATATTTTTCCTTTTGCAAAATGAACCTCTCTATTTCTACTCTTATATCTGCCGGGAGTTCAGATTAAACTGATGAACTCCTTCATTACTCTACCTATGCTAGATCAACTGTCAAGATTAAGCAGTTTGACAGGATTTCATTCTCTAATCTACAACATGAAATTTAAAAATGATCAAATCAGGATTAGGTAGTCTGATTTGTCATGCATTTGCGGCATAAAAGACAAGCTGCACACAAATGTTATTCTGCAATAAAAGGAAACTAGAGAAGCGGGGCTAAGATGTACAATGTGTTTTTCATCCCTCGCTTCTCCCTTTGGTTCTGTTTTAGGCATGTGGAACCAGAATCTCTCCCTAATCTAAGCTCTGTGATAAGTCAATCTTACACAATGTTGACTATCTTGGCGCTCACTAACTTATCAGTAAATAAATTTAAACATGCTCAGCTATGATTAGGCTAGATAGCTGAACAAGACATTGAAGTACTAGTAGCGGCATTTAGACTTGCTCGCTTTCTGAAAGACTATTTTTTGGAACATGGGGCCTTTGTCCTATCTTCACTTGCCCTCTTTTCTGTTTTTACTGTTTTTGACTTTCCTATCTTTTATTGTTTTTGACTTTTCTATCTTTTCAATATTTCAAACAATGGTATGTACAATGAATGCAAGTGTCCCAAACTCAAAAATCTTGGAAATGACGGAATTTAAGCATCTTATCTTCGTAAGGATCTCCTCTCACCCTTGGCCCATTTAACTCCTGAAAAGAAAAATTTGGGAAATTTTCTCTCTCTAACATGACATAGGGATTCATGCAAGAATCTCTAAACAACCCAGTATCTTCCCTTTGTACCTCTCTGAATATCTGATTTCCACTCCTTTCCTTACTGTATGCTTTCCTCAAGTAATGTATGTATTCTTGGTCATTCTTAAAATAGATAATGACATCATCAAGGTATGCACAGATGCAGAAATTTAAAACTGGGAACATGGCTTTCATGAACAGATTTCTGACATTGGGTGGTTTTGCAATTTTGAACTTGAAATCAGATCTACCTCCCGCAAACTTGAAAAAATCTTTAAGCTGTCTACTTTGCAAGGGAATCTTATGACCATGACCTGAAACATCATCTTGCAAACATACACGATTAAAAGCACCTTTAATTGGTAAATCATGGTCATGAGTAGAAAGAACATAATCTCTGTTATAGGGATATGCAGTTTTATTCCTAAAATCAAAGCAGACTCTATGACCAACTGTTTTATCCTTGATTATTTCATTTTGTTTCAGATTGTTGTGTTTTCTCTTGTCAAAACTGTTCTTTGAGGGGAAGGTAGTGACACAGTAGTTTCCCTTGCTTTTTCTGTATAAATTGGTATTCTGCATGAGATTTCTGATTTTGGCATTTCTAAGTTCTTCGTGAAAAGACAGAATATGAGCTAATCTTAGTAGTTCAGGTATGCTAGGATTGCAACTATCATTCTTGCTCATGAGAAGTTTATCTGGCCTTTTCTCAAGATTTTGAGCTGCTGAGGTTATAGTTAAAGCTTCATTCACAGTAGGAAGGTCACATGATGGTAAATCTTTGAGGTATGGCAGAAAAATTGAACTCCCTTGCTCCCGGGTTCCAAACAGGTTTATAATGTGTAGGTCTTCTAGAGCCTTTACCCGGAAGAAGTTTCCACAAGTCACTGCTGGTGTTTGACTAAAACTAGAGCAATTTGCTTGATAGTACATCAGAGTTTGTGCTTCTTGTTCTAATCCTACTTCAGAAAGGGAAAACTTATTTTCCTCAAGACACAACTGTTCATGATCATGGTAGTTTTGAGTGTCTAGTTCATCATAGGGTACCAAGGACAGCTGATGTGGTGGACCTAAGTCTACATCAGCTTCCTCTGACTCTTCCTCCGTGTTTTCATCAATATGCATAATGAAAGAGTTCAGGTCGGAACGCAAGGAACACATTGGAATGTTGTCTGGCCTATCTTGACTGCTAATCATGTATTTCATGTGTGATTCTCGGTAGAGTATTCTAGTCTGGCCAAACACAGGAATGGTGGCATATGACATGTCCAGTTGGATATTCCCTTGGAGTTTGGCTCCCCAAGATCTGGATAGAAGCATCCCGTATTTGGGAGGAATGTCTGCCACTACTATATCCATGATTATATGTTTCGCAGGTATTTGGGCCAGACTAAAACAAAGGTCTTTGATCAAACCCAGCCATTGGACTCTACTTGAATCAAATGAATACAAGTCTTTGTATGGTCTTGTGATTTCTAAGCCTAATCTTTCCATTACTACCTTCGGCATAAGATTATGCGAGGCGCCGGAGTCTAGCATGGCATTGTGGAGGATTTGGTCGTGAATGTTTAGGCTAATGTAAAATGGAAGAGTATTTCCTTCTTGGAATTTTCCCTCTATCTTTGGACCAAACAAAACTTCAGGAGTGTCATCAGCTAGATTAACAGTGTTTGCATCATTCTCTAGATTTAAGACTTTTAGTACTTGGGATTTATAAGAGTTTTGGGCAATGAGTTCAGTAAGAGGCATGGTGATCTTAATCTTGGCGATTTCGCCTTCAAAGCTGAAAGGTAGCTGAAGTTTAGATATGTTTGTTTCGGTTTTTTCAGCCACGACCTTCTCTATGTTCTGAGTTTGTTGACCTTGTTTAGGGATTTTGTTTACCATAGTTGTTTCGGTGACTTTTGTAGAAGTACTAGGAGTGTCTGAGAGAGGACTAGTTTGGATAACTTTAGCTTTGCTTTGGTCAGTCTTCTCAACCTTGATTTTGTCACTGCTTGATGCTTTCTTGAGGATGGTATCTGGAGCTTTAGCAGTATCAGAGTTACCTTTCTTGACATTATCTTGGTTTCTTTTGCTTCTAAGGTCATATTGCCTGTGGGGTTCTACAATAGCATTTTGAAACTCTATGGCGGGGTCATCGGGATCTTCATAGTTGGTTTCATCCTGATCAGAAGAAAAAAATGCTTGTTCTTCTTCGGTGAGGTACACCTCACTCTCATTGTCAGACCCTATGAGGTTTAAATGATGTTCATCAAGAGGTTCAGAGTCCCTATCATCTTCTTCCACATAGTTTTCATTGAATGGTGGCCTGATCTGTTGGTCATTTTTCCTTGGTCTGTTTTGGGGCTGTTCCCTCCTAAAGTTCTGGTTCCGGTTTCTGTTTGGAGGGTTTGGCTGGTTGTTCCTAACAGGAGCTTTTTCATTGATCTTTTCCCACATTTTAGCCATGGATTTGACTAAGTCATCTATTCTGGGATCTAGGGAAGGTGATGAAGTGGAGACCTCATCTCTATATGTGACTTTTCTTTCTGATCTAGTTCTAGCTCTTTTTTCAGCTAAGTTGGCATCTGATTTTATGGCTATTTGTTGCATTTCCTCTAAGGTAGGGGGATCCTTATCTCTCAGATGATATGTCATGTCCGGATCAAAACCTTCGGGGAATTTTGCCAAGGCTAGACCAAGTGGAGGTTATGAGGTGGGAGGGAGTTATATACACTGTTGAACCTAGTACAGTAAGCTTGGACACTTTCCCCATTTTCCCGTTTTAGGTTGTTATATTCTGACGGGATTTGAATGGGGTTTCTTCGGATTTCCCACCTATTTCTGAAGACTTGATGTAGTTCTGGGATATCATGGATACTGTTTGGAGTTAAGCTTTTGAACCATGTTTTGGGTTCACCACCAAGACTTTGGGCGAATATTCTCATTCTGACGGTCTCGTCTTGTACCTCCAGGTATTCATAAGCATCAGTCATCCTACTTATATGTTGTTGAGGTGTGGTGGTGTCTTCTCCAGTAAAGTGTGGGATTTTGTCTTGATATTTGTTTGGGAGAGGAGCTAAAGGTGGTGGCAACACCAAAGGTGCATACCAGGCTGCCATGACTGGAGCTAGTGGATGATGTACAAGATGAGGACTAGTAGGCTGAAATGAAGTGGTTTGAATAGTGGTGGTTTGACCAGGTGTGGCGGATGAACTTGGACTAGTGATCTGGTTTTGAGCAGATCTGGGATGATAGGAGCCAAACTGATAGAGAAGCTGGGAATCAGGAGGAGTGGTGGTTGAAGCTTCTCTAATAGTACTCTGTGGTGGGTCTAGGGGTTCAAGATCGTCAAAGTTTATCTTACTATATGATTTGCTTCTGGGAAGAGTTTGTGATGACTCTAATTCAAAAGGTGAATCTAGTAGGATAGTGCGATGTTTAGGTACAGATCTTGCTCTACGGATGGATCTACCAGTAGCTAGATGATCAGTTTCAGAAGCTTGCCACAGAATATTTTCTGGGTCATCTACTATGATAGGGGGATTTGGGTCTGGATGAGATCTGGTGTTGATTCTTCGTGAAGCCAGATTTTAGATCCAGAGTTTAGAGAGAATGGTAATGGTGAATGTTCTGGATGAGTGGTTTTTCTAAAGCTTATACTAAGGCGAAGGATGGTCAAAAATAAAAGGGATGGATTAGTGGAGTCGCCAGGTGGAACTGGGTTGTTTTTGTGAAGATAGCTATGGTCCACCACCAGTAACTAATCTGGGAATGTTTTTGGATTTTCTGAGTTTTATGTGCAGCCTATGTTTCAAAGTATCCTAAACTTGTTTCAATACTTCGCTAGGGTGATGAGAACAACAAGAGTTTACTTCAAATGGATCTATGGACTGCTTGCTTGTTTAGGTATCTAAAGGACCAAAGAGTCTATAAGAGTTTGCTAGACTATCATGTACTCAGTGTCCCACCATCTCCCGCTATGTTAGTGAGCGATGGGGTAGGTCTATTGGATAGTAGCCTAGAGTTTGGTAAAATAGTAAGGCTTACTAGAGGTTAGTGGAGTCGCCAGGTGGATTATCAGTTGTTTTGAGATATACTTGTATGGTCCACCACCAATATTGACAAAAACCAATCTAAGGGAGTGTTTTGGGGTTTTTTGAGTTTTATGTGCCTACAAGGTTTGGAAGAGTTTTCTATAACTGACTCATCATTTTGCTAAGATGGTGAAAGAGCTATTTTCTACCCTTCAGACAATATCTAAATTTACTAAGCTTGATTGAGACTTCAAGAGTTACTAAGGTGTACTTAGATTGTCACTAACTCAGAAGGTCCTACTGTGAGTGTCACTATGTTAGTGAGCAGTGGGATAAGTCAATCAGATAGTATTCTTTAAGGTTTCTTAAGGTCTAGGGAATCTAAGCTTGTTTAATACTCAGATGTCCCACCGTGATCGCCATTATGTTAGGGTGGAGATGAGGTGGCTAAATCGGATGGAATTCTAAAATTTAGCAAGGTAGTAAGGCCTACTGGAGGCTAGTGGAGTCGCCAGGTGGATTTTTAGTTGTTTTGAGGTATATGTGTATGGTCCACCACCAGTACTTGACAAAAACCAATCTAAGGGAGTTTTTTGGGGTTTTTCTGAGTTTTATGTAGTTCTGAGGTTTGGAAGAGTTTCCTATAACTGACTCATCATTTTGCTAGGATGGTGAGACAACCAGATTCTACTCTTCTAAGTTTGACTGAGATTTTGAGAGTTCCTAAGGGATACCTAGGATTTTTTGACTCAAAGTCCCACCGTGATCGCCATTATGTTAGGGTCCCGTGATTTGGCCGATTGGCTAGCCAAATGACGATGTAACATCAAACCAAGCTTTGGAGCCCAAGGACCTAGCCTTCCTGGACTCAGAGAGGGCTCTCTCTATTATATGCAAAAGATATCGGTGTGTTTGCTTATGGTGTTCTGATATTAGGCTAGTTATGAAGTGTGTTTTTGGTTTTCTAGTTTTTTAGGTTTGTGAGGGATAAAACTGATCAAATACATAAACTGGATAACAAGATGTAGATAAATTTGGCTATGGGGTCAAACAGGTCAAGGAAGCTATGAGGTGATGATGTAAAGCTGCTGTAGGGCCGATTTGATTCACGGTAGAAGGGATCTTTGGGAAAAATGGATTAAATGGACAACAAGTTGGTGAAAGACAAGGGATTTCAAGTGTAACTAGTTTATAGCAGACATAAACATGTTATAGTAAGCCATTAATCATGCTAAATGCAACTATGAGCTAATTAATACATAGAAATCAAACATTCCAGCCATACATAGAGGTATAAGACCTTCTAACTTCGTGAAATGGCTATCATACTTTGGGGAAAACACATAAGACAAACTAACAACTCATAAACTACGCCGGAACGCCTAAACATAGTCTCTAAGTCATTGGGCACTTTGACAAACAAGCTTTCATAGTTTTAGGCAAAGGGCTAGATCGGGACTAGGCCTCCTTGGTTCAA